>VXBU01017050.1:836879-854118 GCA_013400315.1 Bombycilla garrulus | reverse complement strand
AAAGGCTCGAGAAACCCCCCCCCCCCCCCGCTCTCCAGGCAGGGAGCAGTTCCACCCGCCCCAAGTGCCAGAGCACCCTCACAGCTGTTAACTGAAACAGGCAGCAACCCTATAAATAAACAAGGACCAGAATGACCAAATGAATCCAGAATTCCTGCCTGAAAGCCAGTGTCTCTTCCCTCACACCATAAAGCCACCTTACCTTCAGCAGAGACAGCTCTCCTCTTCCTGGTGCTGTCAATTCCTCACCTTCTGTTTCCTCTCTGTTGCAGTTCTGTTTCATACATTTGTGACTGTATTATCCATTTTCATCATATTGCTTCTGCTCTTGGGTTCTCATTTCAGTTCTTTTGTTTCTTGTTTTGTTGTTTTTTTGTGGGTTTTTTTGTTTGTTTGTTTGTTTTGTTTTATTGGTTTTTTTCTTTTTTGTTTTTTTCTTTTTTTCTGCTTTTTTTCTCTCCACGTTCTCCAGGCTGCCTGGTTCCTTCTACTGCTACCGCTGCTGCCGATGATGCAACCCACTCTGCACCACAACCTCCACCACCATCTCTGCCTCCATCTTTCTCACAAGCCCTGCTTAGGTCTCCCCTCCCCACCCTCCCCTATCTCTTCTCTCCATCTTGTCTCTCGTACTCCTTGCTCAGTGCCACTCTGGGAGCCAGCAGAGGCATTGTCATGCCTGCCGCCAGCACCGCTGGGTTTTCGCCCATCATTGCCACTCCAACTCCAGTAAAAAGTGACGTTCCCTTAGTGCAGGATGCAGCAGGTAACACTTCTTTGCTTTCTCTCCATGTCCTGTGCCCACCTCCGTCCCCACTCACCCTGCCCACATTTACTCTCGGCACCGTTGTGTCAGTAGAGCAGCAAAGGTCGCTCTGTGCCTTATCGAATGTTACCCAAGGGCCCATCCATGCCTGCTCCTTTTTCTTGCTGACACAGTAACCACAGCCAAAGAGAAACAAACCACAGCAAATCATTCACATACATTTGGATGGATAACTGAGAGCAATTTCCACCAATTTCTAACTGTGAGAAAAACCTAACAAAATCCACAGTTAATGTGCATTTTCAGTGTCTTAGTAACCTCAAAGTGGCCACAGAGCAAGCTTCTGCCCATGTGGCATTGATGGGACTTGGACTTCTTGGTTAGATCTTCCAGGTCACCGAAGCCAGTGGCTGCCATAGTGTGCTGCACACATCTCAGCAGGTGAATGCCTGATGACGTACCCCGGTCCTGTGTTTCAGTTGATATTGCAAACTTCATACGAAGCCACAAAGTTCAGGGGTGCCTTCCCAGGATGAGGAATGAAGGACAGGCAGTGTCACATGATGACATCATCAGACAGGTCAAGCTGTTTCTCACACTCATTATTTATATCTACTCTAATCAGCTGCAGAAAGTACAGATAGATTTCAGTTTTAAGCTGCCATGATTCCCATGTGTGACTAAGATCAGAGATGTCTCAGGCTGGGTATTCTCATTCTCTGGGAATGGCTTTTAGGGTGTGTCTCATTTTTGGCTTCTTTTCCCAACTCCTAGCTCTTTTCTAGTTAATTAAGGACATCTTTGTGCTTAAAGTTCACGCTTCTGAGGCTTCTGGCAGCCTACAAATGTCCCAGTCATTCTTCCTGCCAGTTTTAGTAATATGTAAATCCAAGGTCAATGGTTGGGAGTATGGCTGGAGGATCAACTTCCCAGGTTTCCAACTCCAGTTCATAGGTTTTTCTCAAGGGACTTGGGAGGAGAAGGATCCTTGCCTTGTCCAGAGGAGTGTTGCCAATTAACAAAATTCACAAGATATCTTTGCTTCTTTTTTAACTGAATTGCATGCAGCCTGAAACATTTTAACCTTGTACTGTGCTTCCTCTAATCAAATATTTTTAAGTGTCTTTTGTTTTTACCTTGGTATAGTTTGGTGAATGCTGACATTATTAGTGGTTAAAGAAATAAGCTTATGGAAAACACTTAGCATTGAGATTTGGTGGAGATCACATCCATTGAGGCTTGTAATCTTCCACAGGGTGCAGGGACTAAACATTGGCAAAAGAGGAGAGTGCACCATGGTTTCATCTCTCTTCATTATGCCCTTAGTCCAAAACTTTGCCTGTATGAGAAAACAGAATCGATTTTCAACTAAAGTTTTAAGCAGATCTGTTTGAACTATTTTAAAAGCTGTGTCGATACAGAGTTTTAAACAGGTGACATTTAAATTCCACTTATTTCCCATCCAGAGTCTTTTCTCTAACATGGGTTATCCCATATTCCCATCTAAAGACAGACAATATGAGCATTAATTAATTAATGCTAAGAAAGTTGATGGTTTGGCTGTAATTTTATTAAAAGGAGTTAATCTGGACAGCAGCGACTTGTCCAGGCACCACTGCACTTACATGAGTTGGCTGGGACTGGAGAACTGCATTTTACAATACCAGATGTTTAGAGGGAGCAGAGAGTAAATTGGCCACAGATTCTGCAGTTAAGAGCCTGCCAATTTCAAATCTCCAGTGACAGAAAGTTATTCTTTCACTGGTAGCTGGTTAAATCAGCCCTAGCGTGCAGTTTCCACCATGTCACTCAGATGGTCTCACCATGGATGACCTAAGCTGGTGTACTGAGTCTGAGCACAAGAGCAAATGGTGTAGAAAAACCTTTTGTTCTTTGCTTATCCCACAAACTGTATGGCCCAGCTGTGTGGGAGAGGAGGTTCTTGCCACCACTCCCACTGGCTTGTGGGGGAGGTTTCCCTGAGGGCTCACCACCTTCTCTAGAAGGGCTGGCACTGAGGCATCATCACCTGTAATACCTGTGCACCTGCCAGAAAGGAAGTAATTCTACACCAGTCCCTTCAGTCTCCCAGACAAGGATCCAAACTGCTCTGGGTTTGACACAGTGTGTCACAAATTGTGCCTCTTTTAAGAAGAGGGCAGTTTCAGCAGGAAGAGAGTAAAAAAAAAAAGTATGTGTTAGTTGCAAGCTATAATTTCTAATTACACTCACAGTTCTGCACCTGGTGAGAAATTCTTGCCTCCAACCTTGTCTGTGCTGCATGTTGGTACTGGAGATTGTGGATTGATTCTAGAAACGGCAAGCAGAGAAGGAAAAAAGTTAATAGATACACTGAGGTCAAGTCCTTGATGTCAGTGTGATCCTTGGGGACATGAGCACTAGCCAGTTATGCTGGCCCTGTGCATCAAAGTGGAAGATAGATGAGGGACCTTTATTTATACTAGGGGCATCGTGGAATTTTTGAGACTCAAGGGAATGCTGCAGAACTGGTATTTTCTCTCAGAGTTCAGTGGCTAGTGATGATGAGAATTAGCCCCATTGAACATCTGTCCATCTGTCTTTCTAAGAGCGCTCATTGTAATATGTAGGCTCATTACAGTGAGGGATGTTGCAGTCTCCTGGCCAAAGTCCATCCTGTTTCTATAAATTCCATGCCCCGCCGTTGCAGTTTTAATCACGCACAGGGTCTTCCTTCACTTCCTGCCTGTCCTTGGCAATTGCAGTGCATTACAAGAGCCTGGATGGGGGAAAATAGTGCACACGCAGGAGCTTTTAGCACACTGCAACTGTTTTTACCACCCAGTAAACTAAAGTAATACACCGCAGTCCTTGGACTGGTTAGATTAGTTGAGCAGCAAGAGAAACTCGCTGAAAAGTAGCCAGTAGCAAAAAAGTGGAAAGTAGCAAAGCAGAGAAGCAACAGTTAACATTTGTATAAGATCAGGTTTGCCCACGCAGCAATCAGAGACAAGGCAGGATATGCTGAAAATTGAGGAAGTGATGTCCAGCAGGCATCAGCTAGCCCACAATCCTGGAGTTGAGGCTCACTTAGAGCTCGAGGGACGAGCTGCGGGTGGGAACAGTTGCAGCATTGTGTCTTGGCAAATACAGAGCTTGCCAGGACGGCTGGGAGATGGAGAGACCTGGCTGTCAGCAACACCACTCTGCGCTTTCTCTCCTCAGGGAACACCATCACAATGCCAACTGCCTCGGGGGCCAAAAAGCGTTTCTGGATTATTGAGGACATGTCCCCATTTGGCAAGCGCCGCAAGACCGCGTCCTCACGCAAGATGCTGGATGAAGGGATGATGCTGGAGGGATTTCGTCGCTATGACCTCTACGAGGACTGCAAGGACTCCAGCTGCCAGTTCTCTCTCAAGGTTACCCACTACCACTGCACACGGGAGAACTGTGGCTACAAGTTCTGTGGCCGTACCCACATGTATAAGCACGCCCAGCACCACGACCGCGTTGACAACCTAGTATTGGATGATTTCAAACGCTTCAAGTCTTCACTGAGTTGTAGCTTCCCAGACTGTCAGTTCTCTGGCAATAGCACACACTTCCACTGTCTGCGCTGCGGCTTCCGCTGCACTGACAGCACCAAGGTGACAGCGCACCGCAAGCACCACGGCAAGCAGGACGTCATCAGCGCTGCCGGCTTCTGCCAGTTCAGCTCCAGCGTGGACTGCGAGGTGCCTGACTGCAAGTACAAACTCAAATGCTCCCACTTCCACTGCACCTACCCCGGCTGCAAGCACACAGTGGTGGGGATGTCACAGATGGACTCTCACAAGCGCAAACACGAGAAGCAGGAGCGAGGGGAGCTGCCTGCCATCTCTCCTGGCCCTGAGGGCCTTGCCCACTCCACTCTTGAGTATGATATCCAAAACTCTTCCATCAACCTGGACAGTTCCCTCAACCTCAGCACTGACAACAACAGCTCCCTCTTCTTCCTGCAGAACGCAGCTGGCGTGGGCCTCAGTGACTCCCTGGACCTCAGCAAGAAGCAGGCAGAAGTCACCGAGGGCCCATCCCCAAGCAGGGCCGGGGCCACGCCACAGGAGAGGAGCACAGGGGCACCTGGCTCTGGTGATGTGGAGGACGAGGATGACTCTTCCCAAGAGGATGAAGAGGACGATGAGGAGGAGATGAATGAAGAAGAGGAGGATGATGAAGAGGAGGATGATGATGATGATGAGGAGGAGGATGAGGAGGAGGAAGACCTGAACACAGATTCTGAAGAATCGCTGCCAGATCCTGAGGGCCTGGCCACGAAAGAAGATGGAGAACCAGAGGAAGGTGCTTCTTCCACAGACCATGGCGATGCTTCCAGGCCACAGGGCGAGCCAGCCCTCACTCCAGCCCCAGCTCCTGCCCCTGCTCCAGCTCCGGCTGCTGCCTCAGCATCCACTGTTGCTCCAGCAGCTTCTCCTTAATCCTAGAGACAGCAACGGCAGTGATTTGGATTTTCTCTTACACAGAATTACTAAGAGGACCCCGTATGAGGCAAGAACAAAGATGGGGATGGCAAATGAAAAACGAACTCTGTGCCACAAATGAGAGAGAGGAAGGAAGGAAACCCCTGCTCCTCCCCAGGCCCCAGAAGAGATCGGTTTGCAGCAGGACTGATGCTGCATCACTCCAATCTACAGATCCCGGAACAAGGGGGCAGGATGCAGCAGAAAGTACCCTTTGTATGGACATGAGCCCTGAGGGTACCCACTGCTTTTCCTTGCTCCCTGCACGGTGCGTGGGGCCTGTGCCCATCTGGGGACCCTTTTTAATGGGTGGGGCTCTATCCCCCCAATTTTCTTTCTGGGTTTTATTTTTCCATGTTTTCAGTTGTACGATAATAATAATAATCTCCACTTCTTGGAGGGGGGTGGGTGGGAACAAGAGGTAATGAATTTTAGAAATATATATTTGTGTGTGTGTCTCTATATAATGTACACACACACACATATATAAAATTAAAGGAATTGGTGTCACAAAGACAAGTAGCTCTGCTTTTGCCAGTGGGAAGGAGGGGGTGAGGAGTGTGCTCTCTTTCTCCACCCTTCCCCCTTTTTTCTCCAGCATTAAATGGCATCAGACAGCCAGGGTGGGAGTGGGTATTTATTGTCACATAAATGAGGATGCATTAATGAATGAGCAGGGGTGGGAATGGACACTCCTCTGTTCTTCCAGATCCTTTTTACTGTTAATGATAATAATTTTGAATGCTATTTATATTGTAAAACTTTCTCAGTCCACACTTTCTCTGTAGGACACCTCTCCTCATCCCTGCTGTTCTGACTGTAGGGATTTAGCTGAAGTAACCTGGGAAGAACACAGCAGGCAGTTTAAAAGGGTCTGTCACACTGGAGGACTGGGGTTTCTCTGCCATCCAGTTCCATCTCATCCCAACCCCTAGGTGCTTCCTCTCTGCGGAGGGTGAGGCGTTTTTGTGGTGCTTCAGTATCCCCATCTCAGGAGGCTGTGAGCTGCCCCTGCCCCGTGGTGCAGCACAGGGAGCACCAAGCTCGCACAGGAATGTCCTGGTCACTAAAACTTGAGAAAGGGCCCTGCTGTGCCCCAGGCAGTCGGACCAGGACAGGTCCCGGTCCCCAGGCCCTGGTCCCCAGCCCTGATGCCAGTCTGTGATGGACAGGGATCTCAGGTGACTCTGGCAGGGCTCGCTCTGAGCCCTCTGGGGTGGGAAGGGGGACAGCCCTGTTCTGCAGCAGGACCTCCTGCCTAGTGCTGGTTTTGCAGTTACAGATCCTGCTGCACCCCAGCCCAGAGACCCCAGGCTGGGGCGGTGTCGCCTCAGACCTGCTGCAGGTCTGGGCCATCCTGACGTGCTCAGGCAGGTAGGGCTGAGGGCACCGCACAAGCAAATGCAGCAGCACCGTGTTGAGACCTGCCACTCACAGCAGCTTGGGTTTTCCCCTGGTTCCAAGCTCTTCCTGCTATCTTCTCCTGGCCTGGCTGGGAACACACTATAGGACACTGTCCCAGACTCTGGCAGGTGCAGCAGTAGCTGTTTGACCCCAAAGCCTTGCCTGAGCCTCAGAGGGCTTGTCTACACACACCAGGGCACCAGAAGGACTAGTATGAATTAATTCTGGTAGTTATTTTGGTGCCAGTTTTAAAGTACACCAGATTAGTCTGAGCTTTGTCCTTTAAAAAAAAAAAAAAATTCTTTTTTTTAATACCATGCAGGCACCCTTTCCCCTCTTCAGCTCCATGAGCACTTCAGCTCTAAGAGATCTCCAGGATTTGTTTTCACCCTGAACAGATAAAGGCCTCAAGAAGTTTAGATTGCCGTTTTTGGTTGTTTTTTTTTTTTTTTTTGTTTTGTTTTTTCTTCATTTTTTTTTTTGTTTTGTTTTGGTTTGGTTTTTTGGGTTTTTTTCTTAGTTATTTCCCTAAGGAACTGGTGCAGATCAGGTCTGATTTATAAACAAGCAGCTCAGCTGTGTAAATGTGGGGACAGAATGTTCAGCTAATGTTTCAAAAGGAAAGGAAAAAAAAAAAGTTGTACAGTATTTTTCCTGTAAAGGTTATTACTATATATAGAACAAAAGAGAGAGAAACCACCAATGCCAAGGGGTGGAGGGGGAGGTGTCACCTGCCTTCTGGATAGCCCTTACATATGGTTAATTGTGTGCAATTTTTTTTCTCCTTTTTTTTTTTTTCTCTCTATTTTTTCCCATTTTTTTTCCTCTCTTTCAATGTAGTGTATGTTTGTAGGGGTTGCAGGGGAGGGGGGGCCTTAATGCTGTGGTTTGAGGCTGACTTCACACTCCCAGCACTGACCGGACCTGCACGATTCCGAACTCTAACTTGAATTTTGTAGAGATGAAACAAATGAAAACAAATGAAATATTATCACTAGTTTGTAGTTTATTTAATTCTTTGGAGTTCTTTTCCTCTATCAACTATTTGTGTGGCTTTTATCTTTATAGGGGTTTTTTTGTTGTTTGTTTGTTTTTGTTTTGTTTGGTATATCCCCTGCCCTCAGCTGTGTGTTTCCTAGCACAACCCCATTCCTGAATAGAATGAAGCTCATGTTCCTGGGGCAGAGTGATGGAATGATGCCTTGGAATTTCTCAAAATGGGATGGGGCAAAAAGATTTTACTTTACTAGCATTTGCTGCAGGTTCTGTACTTGTACATTTTCCCTGTGTTCAGCTACTTAGATAGTATGGTGATGGGCTCCAGGAGGAATCCTTAGATTAACACAAGCCACATCTTGCAAAGCAGATGTGATTATTTTGTACCACCAAAACGAAGAGGATCTCTGTCAGTGACTGTGGGAGCAGGACCGAGCCCTCTGGGGAGCACGCCCTGCCCAAGCACGTGGAGCTGGTGTCAGGGGTGACCAGAGATCTTCCCTGGGCCACTCGAGTCCCTGCTCATGGGAACCTGCACTGTGACACGGTGTTTTACCTCTCCCCTGTCACATCTCAGCAGACTCCACGGACGGAGTCACTGCACACCAGTGGGGAAAGCAGCAGTGTGTGGAGGAAGGGGTAGGAGATGTCCAGTGGCTCTGCCCCATGCCAGGCGTGGCCGGAGGCAGGAGCCCGCCCGGGTGGGGCCCTGTGTCACTCGTCCCGTGTGGCTCAGCGTGCCAGGAGGGCCCGTGTTTATCTATGCACACCGTTTTCTCCCCCTAGGCACCCTACTTCTCCCTAACATCTCAGCCCTTCTTCCAAACTTCTGTCACCTTTCTCTAGGAGCTGGCACAGGGAATGCGAGTTCTTTCCCAACAGGCTCCTGCTAGAGGTGACCCCTGAGCAGGGCCCGACCCCGCAGAGGCTCAGGGGCCCTGGCAGGACAGTGGCCACCAGCCAGCCTGACCCCGTCCTTTCTCCCAGTCCTGTTCCTGTAACTCCTACACTATCTCTGTTTGCAACAACAAAAGAAAGTTGAACCCGGCTTTTTATTCTGCCATGTTCAGGCTTTAATTCAGCAAAACCCTTAAGCAGATGACTCTGAGTGGGCCCAGGTTTAAGCCCGAGCTTAAGTGCTTTTCTGAACAAGGGCCTCAACAGCCCAACGACCCCATCAGAGCAGGTGGTTTGTCACTCCAAGCTTTCATATCAGTGCAACTGTCTAAAGAATGACCAGAGAAAGAGAGGGAGATTCAACTGGCTCTATAAGGAGGGAAGACAGGAGAGAGGAAATGGAACTGTTTTGTCCAAAACAAGATAAAAACCAAACAATAATAAACCTTGAGATGGACCCTCCTGATTCTGCTACCATTCACTGCTGAAGAGCAAAAAAAATTAAGTAAAAACTATTGACTAGATTGTTCATTCTAGCCACAAACTCAACTGGATTAAAGTCTGTGTGGAAGGAATTTTGTAAAGAAAAAAAAATTTCAAAAAAATTTTCCAATGTAGCAAAAAAAAATAACTTTAAAAAACAAAAATAAAAAAAAAAGACAATGAGGGAGGATTCTAGCCTTTTGTAATATCCATATTGCACACTAGGACTATAAGCCATTGCTAGCTCATTTTGAATTTTAAATGTGTAATTTTATTTTGTTTTGTTGTTGTTTTTTTTCTTTCCATGGGGGAGGGGGGGAAATAAATGCTTGAACCACCAATGCTCTTTTTAATGTTTTATAAATATGTATGTGTATATATATAAATATAAAAATAATATGTATGCACATATATATGTGTGTGTGTATATATCTATATGTATATACATATATATAGATATATAGATATATATATAGGTTTTGAGACAAAAATGCAGAAAGTGAAAAAAAACACCCTAAACAGGATGGTGTGCTCTGATTTACTTGAATCTGGTCTCTTCAGCACCTGCGTTATTAAGAACTGAATATTTTTCCACTTGAATTTAGTGCTATTAGAAATTTAATATATGTGTTTTATTTATTTGATTTTTTTTGCATGACTGATGCAAGGTTTGACATTTTCACTCAATAAAAACTGGAAAAAAAAAAAACCCAAAGTTTTAAGTGATCAAGTTGTCTTCTTGCTTGAGGAGGTGGCTTGTGTGTGTAAAAGTTTGGAGCACTGCCTGCTGCCTGTCCTGCTCAAGTGCATGTCAAAATGTTCTTGTTTTACCCTTCCTGTGTGGCTCTTCCCCAACCACGTGGAAGCCAGCTGGGTCTTTGTGCCATCATCAGAGAACCCAGGAGCAGCAAAGCAGTGCTGCCAAGCCTGATGCATTGGCAGCAGCTGTCTCCTTATTAGCAGAGAGGATTAGACTCCTCTCTCTTTCAAAGCCCCCTCGTTGCTCTGCTGCAGTTCCCAGCCATCCTGTTTTCAGATGTCATTATCTGAACATGCTCCTAATCCAACCTTGGAGCCCAGAGGTTTGTTCTCACTGGAGCTCTGCCCACAGCACATGGAATATTTAAATGGCTGTGTTTCCAGGTGGGGACAGGAGACATGAATGACACAATTCATTGCTGGAAAGCTTTTGCTGGAACTTGTCTTTTCTCAGCGGGACTGACTGGACTTCATAAAATAATTACTAAGTTGTGGGAGAATCTGCAAGTTGAACAAATCTAAGTCTCACTCACTATTACATTTGTTCCAAGCCCTTGCAGATGGTGACAGTGCAGTCTTGCATCCACAGCCCTGCAGCCACTGCGCCTGCACCTGGTGAGCCCTGGGAAGCAGCAGACACCAGGCAAGGTCACTTGTTCTAATATCAAGACAAAAACTGGGCAATTGCTGCTGCTATTGTACTTTGATACCTCAAGTGTGTCCCTGTAATAGCCTTCGAGTCCTCTGTGGCAGACACAGTCATCTGGAAATCCAGCACTCAGGCTCCAGCCCTCACCTTCTGGGTCTCTGCTGTCTTGAACAGATTCCACCAGTACCCAAAAGCTGACAAAACCTATAACTCCTACCTACAAAAAACAATTCCTACCAAATGGGTGAGAGCAAAGAGGGAAAAAAGGCACTGAGCTTTTGTAGGTATACAGGGGGTGCTGGAAGGGAGGACAAGTTCTTCATGCCAGCCCTGGGGCAAGAGGTGGGCTCCCTGGAGTCCCTCAGACACTCCTTCCCTCACAAGGGTCAGGCATTGGTCAGAAGATGGGAACATGGTCCATCCTCAAGCAGATCCCTTCATCCTCCCAGAGCAAGACAGGTCCTTGCCCCAGTCCCGCTCTTGCCCATCAAGGGCCCCAGGCCCATCCTAGCTGAGGAAGGGTGGCCAACAGGCAGCTTCCCTTCTCCCTTTTGCTCTTTTTTGGCAGGAAAACTCTTAAACAAACAAATGAAAAAACACTGAGGATTTAAGTAAACAGCTGAAGATTTATCTGACAAGCAGACAGAGCTGTTCCCTGCCCCCTTCTCTCCCTGCACACAGGGCAGTGGCAACCAGCAGCCCCTGCCTGGCAGCCCCACAGACCCTCCCTGGGACCCCAGGACACGGCCAGGCTGTGCCTAAATGCCAGAGCTCTGCAATTGGCACACTGAATTGGGCACAACTGAGACACTTGGACTGTGGCCAGAGCCAGTCAAACAGCCCCCAGAGGGAAGCAAGTGCCTTCATTCAGTGGCCAGGGGCTATCCCTGCAAGTCTTCTTGGGAAGAGCAGTTGGGAAGGTAGCAGGGTCCAGCTCTGGCCTGTGGCACTCGATGTCCCTGCTGTGCCCAGGCCACGTACACAGCCTCTGTGCAGAGGGTCCCCCAGGGCTGGCACAGCTGCAGCCCCTCCACATCCCCTCGGCACAGCACGAGGGGGGACACCCACTGACAGAGACATCCACCACACTTCCCCATTTTTCCACTATTTTACACAGATTAGCAGGTTCTGCCTGCAGTTTTTAGACATGGGGGGGAGGAAAAGGAGGCAAGAAAGAGATGCAGTAGTGGGATATTCCAATTCCAGGCTGCACCAGGCTTGTTCTGGCAAACAGAAGAGCCTGTGAAGCAAGAGGGAGTCCCAAGCTCCATTTCACACCCAAAACCTGCCACTGCTGCCATGGAAGTGCTGATATTACTGCAAAAAAGCGGGGAGGTAAGCAGGCAAACAGGCACACAGAGATGGGACCTGCTGTTGACAGTGAAGGGGGTAGAAAAGCAACGAAAAATTAATTTCACAGGAAAGCTGCAGTATTTAGCACCCAGTCCTTAGTGCCTGCACAGAGTTGAAACTGCTTAAGTAAAGCAAATCTGGTCAAAGAGATGGAAGAATGTCCACCCCAAATATTGGTCTGGTTTAATTAAATCAGTTAAAGGAATTAATTTTAGACAGGTGTTACTCTAGCTGCGCAGACACAAAAGCTCAGTAGCAGCTATAGAAGCAGAGGTATAACTTGGAAGCAGCCTGTGAAGTGTTGGAGAGGAAAGAGCATGAGGAGATAGACGTGACAGAAGATGAAAGGTAGACACGAGCAGGATGCTGCACAGAACAGCCTTGCCGAGCAAAGGGACTGAGACATAGGCAAGCAGCCTGGCAGAGTGACAGGGAGAGAAAGAAAAATAGGCAACAAACAAACCAGTTGTACTTCTCGATCCTCTGAATCAGCCCAGCCCAGCCAATCACCTTGTCACACACGAGACATCGTCCCAAAGAAAAGCAAGTATTTCACCTAAACCAATAAAAAATAGAGTGTCACTCTCCCATTCCTCTTCAGGCTGTTCTAGCAGCCAGCACCATAAAACATTTCTCATTATTTGCACAAACATAGAAGAAACAAAATAAATCCCTGAAGGATTAATTTCTTCAGCAGATGCAGAAAAGGAGGGCTTGGTACAAAAACAGGGTGTTCTAGGAGGCTCCATACTGTAAGTAATCTCTGAGCAGTCCTTGCAAAGCATTTGGGGAGATTTTTAGCCTGAAAGACACTTTACAGAAATAAATTGTAATTGAGATTTAATAATCTTCCCCTTTTCAGAAAGGGCCTGACAGATGCTGCCTAGTGCTCACTTCTGCCCCATTTCAAATATTTTTACCTTATTTGGATGAAATATATTATTTTTCTAAAGAAAGGAGGTTGGGTTTTGGTTTGTTTTTTTTTTTTTTTTTCTCCAAATGGTTTTCCCTTCGTCCAGCTGGTGCCTTTATTAGGTTAGTGCTTGCTCCCTTTTGGGGATGGGATTGTTTTTTCCCCTGATCTGGGACAGACCATGCCAGCCCCTTAATCTAAAAGTGTGCAGCTTGTACTGCACAGCAAGTGGAGAAGTCAGGCCCTGATCTCCATCTTCCCTCTTCCCTGATACCCCAAAACTCACCCTAAGTACATTTCCATTTTTTTAATATTCTTTCTAAGAGCATAGGAAGTGGTGAGAGCCACCCTTTCACCAGCATAATATGTGGACACAGCTCCAAAGATGCCAATCCAGGCTGACTTCTGAGGAAGCAGCATGGTCTGGAGATAAGACAGTAGAAGGGAAAATGAAGAAAGCTGGAAGCTCTCTTCTATACCCTTAGGTAGATAATTTCCCTAGTTTCAGCTTACAGCACGCCTTTATTTATGTTTCAAATCCCTGGACATTAAGCCTTTCTTTAGCTTTGCACTTGCATAGCACCCAATTGTATGAGAGGGCTGGAAAACTCACAGCTCAAGCTCATAATCAGTTTCTGGTGTGCAGGGTACCAACCACAAACAATTTGTGCTTAACACAAAGCATCACCACACAGAAAGGACCTTCCAAAGCTTCCTGTGTCAAAGCCCTTGGCAAACACTTAGATCTCCACAGCCGGCTGCTGAAGGGTTTAATCAAGCATGGAGACCTTGACTCTAACCAAACAGGTTTGTAACAACATGCTGCTCTGTACCTGCTGTTTTGTTTTCCCCAAGCACAGCACTGCCCCAACACAGGAAAAGTAAGGAGCCTGTGTTCCTGCAGCAAGTACTGCAAATGCCAGCACTGGAGCAGACACCACCTGCCCTTTTCCACACTCCAACATACAACACACTTTTTTCCACCAGCACACACCAGGATGGACCTTCTGGCAAACCTTCCTCCCCTCTATTGAAGACAAAATAAAGAGAGAAGAGTTATAAAAGAGCACTTACTTGCCAGAAGAACCTGAGTTGCAGCCAGGAAAGGGCAGATCCAAGTGTGTGTGTCAGGGCAGGCTGAGGTGCTGGGCAGCTCCTCACTCACACCTGAACAGCCCAGCCTCAGGGCCGGTGGCCACAGCGGGTGGTGGCCAGAACAGGGCTGGGGCTCTCACTCCAGGGCGCAGAGTTCATGGGGCTGGGGGCTGTACAAGCTGCAGGACCTTGGACAACATCTGGTTCCCAAAGGTGGCTTCCTCAGCAACTTGTCTGTGTCACAGCTCTGTATCTATCACCCAGTATTTTTTACCATCATGTGTGAAATCCAAGGCACATTTAAAAATAAAATACTTTGCCAAGTCATCCTCTTCCTTCTGATCCCAAACACTTTGATTTGTTTGGTTATGTCACCAACACGCAAAAGACAATAAAAATAAAGACTCTTCCTGCTTTTGACAAAGATGCACATAGGACCAATCTGGCACATCTGAGGGTAAGGAAGGTTGGAAGGAGATGATCTCTTAACTTTTTCCCCCTTTTGAGTAGCCCACATTTCTCTTGCAGCTATTGAAAAGGGAGTTTTTATATTCTCAAATTACTGGGAAGTACCAGTCTGATATTGTTTCCTCTAGGAGAAAGCATTCACTGAAATGTGTCCAAATGACACTGTCCAGAGGAAGCTCCCTTCACCTGTTTTTTATATGCTATTAAGGACCTACAGAAACCACATTAGGAACCCACTGAACCCAACTCCCTGGTGTGTTATTCTTCTTCCTGTGTAAAACAGAGTAAAAATAGAGTACACAATAAAACAGCACTTGAATAAGCCAGGTGGTAGGAACTGCTGCTGCTGTCTCATTCTGCAGCATAAAGATAAAAGATTCTCTACCTGGTCATCTTCCAGTTAATAGGATGCCATTGTCAGTGCCAACAGGCCAGTGGGGCAAGCATTTCACAGAGCAGCTGAGCTAAGAAGCTTGTTTTTGACGACAAAAAAAAAAAATAAAAAAGGAAAAAAATTTCAGTTCGTCACGCTATGAGGACCAAAATCCTCTTCCTGCAACTGCTGCTATGCTGGAAAGAGAAGGAACATGACACAGAGGAATACAGCTTGTGGTTCATGACTGTACCTGCAGGTTAGAAGGTTTTCTTCCAAATTCTCTGCTGATGGGTTGGATCTCTTCAACAAAATACACAAACACCCCATCAATGGCCTGAAGCAGAGATTTACATGTTTTGAGCAACAATGGCCTTGATGGGCCTTTTTGGGATTCATCAGACTGGAGAAAGGAAAAACTTTAGAACTGGAACAATATACAGAAAACCTAGAGAACTGGTAAGGTAGTAAGAAAGAAAAATTAATGAACAGAAAAGCACAGTTAAAGAAAACTGCCTTTTACTCTGCACCAGAAATCCTGAGATAAATGCATTGAACACGGGCAACATGGAGGAAAAGGGGGGGAAAATGAACTCGCAGGGATGCTTGTACTATAAACCCTGTAAGTCACCCTGCAAGGCACATACCTCAGCAACATATTTTCCACATTTCACCAACTAATGTTGTCCAGGCACTTTCTATTTTCAAAACCTTCTATGTATATAAAATGTATACAGGCAGGACAATACTTTTTCATCACATCCCTGTGTTGTTGTGTTTTCTTTTCACAAGGATTCCTTGACTTGGAGAAATGAAAAGTGTCATCTCTTAAGAAAAGCCTTTCTTTTTAAACACTTTCAAATTCACCCTGTTTTAGCAAAACGTGACGTTCTTTGTGAACGTTAAACAGTGAAGAGAGAGGCTGAGAGGGAGAGAGAGACACACACACACTCACTCACTCCTGGGGAAGATATTCGTCCATTTAAGGCATGAGAAATCATCACATTCAGCAGCAGGTCTAAATACAGTAATATGAAGGTCCCTTTCACTCCCCCGAGCAGGAAAATGTCACTATGTACCAGACACTCAAATACTTAGGAATCAAGTAAATCCCTCATTTTTCAGAAGGGAGCCAAATCCTTCTGTTGAACAACGATGGATCTGTAGCAGCTACAATTTACTTGCTGCACACCATCCCTTTCGGTGGCTTCTGGACTGGGACGGCAGGGTTAGACCAGTCATGGGATCCAGCACAGCATTCCCTCCTGGAGATAAGACCGAGGGGCCATGGGAAATCTCACAGGCTCCCTTCAGCACCTCCTGCTGCTGGTGGAAGGAGCAGGACGTAGCATTATTCCCCACCCTGCAGAGCCTCCTGCTGGGAGCAGAGGCACAGAATAACTGCACTGCACTCACCGGGGGTACATCCATCCCACCATCGCAGACAACGCAGCTCTACCAGGCTCCTGGAGCTCCCTGCAGTAACTTTACACTGCACTTACACCACTGCCTCCTGCTGACATCGCCCAGCACTGGAGCACTGCGAAAACCAACCACAAATGTCCTCTGGAAAACATTTGAAAAGGACTAGATTTCTGTAATCATCCCTTTCCCCTCGCTTGACCACCCTACATGCATATTTCTCCCAAAAATAAGAGCCACAGAAATCCAGTAATAGCCTGGTATTAAATAGTGGTAACTCATATTTATTACAATTATATACAATTATATTTTATATTTGAATCTATACATGATCACACAGACGAGCACACTTGCTTGGTGAGGACAGTGAGACTCAGTTGTTACAAGAATTGCTCTGCTAAGATGCTCTGATGCAGTGAACAGTATCATTGGACACCACCATTTTACCAGCTGCGAACACAATGCTGCAAATGAGAGGTTTAAAATTCACTTTTGTGTACAGCCCAATGGAGCAAAAAAAAAAGGCTGAACTGGGCAAGAAAGGCCAGTGGTTAAACCTCAGAACTGGAGCTGTTCTCTCTGCTGGAGACACTGCTTTGCTCAAGCAGGTGCCTGTCACTGGAGAGGTACCATTTATGATCATTTTTCTTTTCATTTAGAGAGAAAAAAAGGCTAAAAACCATTGCAAATATTCAGCATCTGATTTCACCCCCTTCACTCATTCATTCAGGGCAGCTACAAATAAAATATAAGATGTCAATAACTGATGTGAACTCCTTGTTTTTGGAAGAGAAAAGATAATAATTGGGATGAGTGAAGTCAACTTCTTCTAAGGCCTTTTACTTGGGAGCAATCATCAACAAGGCTACCTGTTCTCATGGATTTTACTGTGGCCATTACACCTGGACTTGGTCCCTACCAAGAGGCCACTCTGATGAATGTATGCATGTGGGGTGGAAATAGCATTCTTTGGACCCCACAGAAATTTAGTGTTTTTACATGCCAGGCGGCTTCAGCAATTTGAGGCTTGGCGTAAGGTTTGAAAGAGCCAAGACTTAGATCTCGTGAGGAATTTGAGATTAAAATGTTCTTTCTTCTTTTTTTTTTCTTTTTCTCTTTTTTTTTTTTTTTTTTTTTTTTTTTTTTTTCAAACGACACT
>VXBU01017050.1:770908-836799 GCA_013400315.1 Bombycilla garrulus | reverse complement strand
TTTTTTTTTTTTTTGCAACAGAGTATCAAGTAGTTTGAGAAATAAAACAGGGTTATTTTGGGAAACAGAGAACTGGTTTGGGCCTTAGGTGGGATTAAAGGCTCGTGAAATCAAGGAGCTCAGGACAGACTGGTTTCTGAAATGGGACAGAAGAGCTCTAGGATGCAGCAAGAGGCCAACTGCTTCTGTAAGAGGGTGTACTCTGTAGCCGTGGTGCGTGGTAAGGCGATCGGTCTGCCAGCCCAGCAGTGATCCCAGCTCACGGGAAGAAGGGCTGGGAGCGGAGAAGAGAAGAAGCCACTGCAAGACTGCAAAGCCCTGTGGTGAAACAGGGCAATCATGTTGTTCACTGAGCAATCACGACCTTGCTCAAGGTCAATCAAGGGAGAATCACTGCAGGGAATGGTAGCTTTTCTCTCCACAAAATGGGAGAGGCACTGGGGACAGTGCGGCAGGCTGGGGAAGATGTGCAGCAGCAGCAGCAGCAGCCAGGGTGTCCTAGTCAATCTCATTCTCGTTGCTGGCCCCCTCAGGTCTCCGTAGCTTTTCCACTTGCTCATTAATCTGACCATCCCCTCCTCGCCGGTCCTCAGTCTGGACACCCAGACATTCCTCCTCATCCACATGGCTAACATCATCATCCTCATCGTCCTCTTCCTCCTCATCGTTCCTCTTGGTTTCCCGTTTCTCCTCCTCCCCCTGCACCTCCATCCGCACCTGGCTGGTGACGTCAATGCCGGCGGCGCTGGCCTCCTCCGTGCTCAGCAGGTGGCAGCTGACCTTCGAGCCCTCGGGACTGTGGTTCTCCTTCACGGGGGAGGACGTGGTCGACTCATTGCTGACTGGGGAGATGTCACTGCTGCTGTTGTGGTTGGCAACAACAGGGTTGGAGGGTGAGCTTGGCTTCACTGGTATCTGCCATGACGGGATCTTAGGAGCTGAAGGGGAGGGAGGGAACTGCCTCCTTGGGGAGGACAAGAGGGAAAGAAAAGGAAAGAAAGGGGCTTTCATTATAAATACTGAGGGGTTTCAGCAAGACTGAAACTGCAAGTCTCTTTGCCATAAATGAGCAAAACCAAGGCCACTTCACTTCTCCAGAGAGATTCCCAAAGTGCTTTACAAGCACTCAGCAATCGAGCCTGTACACAAGGAAAATATCCCAGCTGGGCAGTCTGAAGCACTAAAATGATCTGATTTGGCCAATTTCACAAAGTAAACTAGCACTCAGGAATGCTGCCTGTGAAAAGGCATGGGTGTCCCTTCATAAGACAATCTCTAATTAATTGGTACAGAAAATTCCCACTGGAGCAAGAAGTCAGACACACCAGGTGCCTGAGCCAGGAAATTTCACCACCTGGCTCTCACCACACTATGATGCACCACTGCTGCACTCTGGCTCATTGCAATCCAGAGCCTTTCTCCCAGTCCCAGCATGCACTTTACTTGTCTGGGCCAGGCCCTGGTTGCCACAAACTGGTTCAGCTCCTCTGACTTGAATGGAGTCATACCAGCTTGCACCAGCTGGAAAGCTGGCCCCGAGTCCTTTCCATGTGGATTTTAAGGATATGATACTAGCAGGCTAACGCCCAGTACTAACAGGAGATTCCAAGTGCCAAACAGGACAAATATAAGCGTAAGAGGGTCACTGGTGCCCTCAGAGAGTCATCCATCATGAAGGGCAAAGCACAAAAGCATGTCTGATGTAGTACTCCCATGCATCCTTGCCTGTGTATGTGAAAAGGGGCAGTATGAAGAGGTGTCAGATCAAGGTCTGCAAAGGCTGTGTGCCAGGGGGTCCTCATGCCCCTCAGGGGAGCCGGCAAGTGCCACGAACAAGAGCAGAGCAGAGCAAAGCAGGCTGCTCTCCTGCACTGAGTGCTCACACTCAGCACTGCCTTCCCTGAGATTGAAGTGGGAACAGGAGCTGCTCTCACCTCCCCTGCTGCTGCTGCCACCAGCAGCCACTGCAGAACTGGGCTGAGCTCACCCCATCCTCTGCGAGTGCTCTCCTGTGGCTCAGTTATTTTCATCCTGGCTATGCCCTGGCCATGAGCAAGGCAGCTGAACTGCACCCAGAAGTGACTTTCTAAAACAGAATACAGGTGCAGACGCAGTCAATTCCTCAAACTAGGTGAGAGGCATCCTGACTGTTGGGGGAAGTGCAAACAAAAAGGAAAAATCTTATCAATTCCCTAAAGCACTCTGTGTTTTAAAGGCAGTTTGAAAAGCATTTTTGAGACCTGCAAACAGAAAGTGATAGTTGAGTGCAAATTGGTATTACTAAAATAGCAGCAACAGGATATAGAGGTAGTTCCTGTTGGAAATGCCTTTCCTCTCCATGACTGAGGGAATCCCAGAAAGCAGCACTTCCCCACAACAGTCTGCTCACATACTGCATCCATACCGGTTCAGTAGAAGTCCTTTTAAAGAGTAGATCTCAGATTTCAATTCATTAATATTCTGCGACTCCAGAATCCAATTGGTGGAAGTTGTGGCCTAGAACATGAAAAAGAAGACATAAAGATCAATGTCTAAAGTGGAAGCAAGTTCACCAATGTCACTTTTTCCTACGTTGTTCATCTGCTCCCATCTAGGAATTTCAAGTCCTGTGGATAACATACATAAGCTCTTTCATTTAAAATCTCTCAGATCTGAGCAAAACAACTTCCACACTAAGAAGAACTTGAACAGATCCCCACGATGACCAGAAATAATAATTGTCTCAAGGTGCCAAGATTATTCAATATTTGCTTTGTGTTTGGGAGACTAATTAATCTTGTCTCCAATCCTGCCTCCCCTGCACAACCATTGCTAAAGCATCTCAAGGGAACATTTCTTTTTTCAGGAGGCCAGCACTTGTGAGAATTCAGGCACAGCTGAGCCCACATTGGATGTTTTCCACCAACATATCAGACAGAGAACAATACACAGAGATAAACCAAATAATTTGGCACTGACCTAGTGTATGATTTCCAGAGAAGAACTAGAACTAGGATCCTGAACAGCAGTGGGAGTTGCACTGAATCAGGTCCTTTACTCCTTCATGTGACTGAACTTAGCTGAGGCAACAGATTTGAATATTGTATATTAACAACTGTTTTGAAACAATTTGTTCATTTCCCCTAAATCATGAAAGAAAGAATCAATTATCTGCATTCTGTGGCATTTAGAAGTGGGCTGATAAATACACACTCGAAAGTTGCAAAAATTTTCCCTACTTGATCTGAAGATTTAGATCTATGCTTGAATTGTATCTCCAGAAGCAGCTGGACTAGGCACTGTCTCTTGGATATTTCAAGGCAATGAATGCAGTTTTGTGGGGAAAGATGACAAGTAACTCATGGAAACCTGGTACAGCTGCTGTTAGAATTGCATCAGAATTGCCACGGGATATCAGGCAGAAATTAGAGTAAGTGAGGATAACATGCTGAAGACAATACTTTTTGCACTCTTTCTTTTAACCCTTTTGGGAACTTGGGAAATGGGAGTTTTCTAAACACGGATCATGGTCTACAGTTATCCCATGCTTTTGCTCCAGTAATTCTTGTAGCCATGAGACCACAGAACACTCATGCCTAGCACACCCCACAATAACTTCTGCTAAAAGCCATTAGGAACAAACACATTGGTGGGTATCACTGCAGAGATAGCTCTAATAAATTGCCCACCAAAGGATGCCAGAACTGGAATAACTAAAAACTTCTCCTCAGCAGTTCCCATTAGATGTAGCCAGAACTGCTTGTTCCTACTTACTCTTAAACAGACTTGACTAATGCAGAGTAACCCTGCAGCCAGCACTGCTCAAAGTGACTTCTGGGCTTCAAACCCAAAGGGCTGGGAGAGGCTTGGGCTGTAGTAGCTGTGTTACACGCAGATGCATTCCCTCAGGATCCACACTCCCAGCCTTCAGACAGCAAGAATCCAGGAGCCACTGTTCTGGCTTTCTAAGACCTTGAAAGCTACAGCAGCACATTAACAAGGGAGTGATTTCCACTCACTGGCCTGCAAAGGACTCAAATTTCCAAAACACATATGGTGCCAGATGCCTAGGATTTAGAAATAAAATCTGACATCTGGGGCTTTTTAGCCAGTCTCTTTAAAAACAGTTGTAGAAAATTCAAGCCTTGAATTTTTATGTACGTTTTTTAATTACTTAAAGTCCCTCTTTTTAATTTTTTACAGCATGCCAGTAGGAGTTTGAAAAACAGATATAAAAACTTACATTACAGCTGAGAAAACACAGCTTTTATTCTTTGGTTTGTGGGGTTGCCCAAGTTTTTCTTTGTACACATGAGGTTTAGATATCATAACAATGTGTGCTACCATTTCAGTGCAGGCGGTAGAGAGGGGGGAAGGAAAACTTCTTCAAGACTCTCTAAACCACCAAGACTTATGGTCTTTTTCCTTCTTAAAGCTCAACATGTGTTCTTAATCTTAACACTTAAGACCTGAAAACAGTTTTCCAATTTCCGGCCTGGCTTCAGGCCACTGTCAGGCCACAGTTCCCAAGGAAAATTGAAGCAGAGTGTTGTGACCATAAACTGGCTTTCATGGTTGCGTTTACAGCTGTGCCACTGAGGGATTCCTCCTGTACTGTGTGCACAGCACAGAGTCAGCTGTGGCCCACCAGTTACACACCATCAAAGGAACGGCATCAGACTAAAGTGCTAAGGGGGGAAGACAACTGTTCCTGCTACAGGTAAAGGGCTGTAACATTGCCTAAAGGATTTCACAGGAAAATCTCCCTGTACAGAGAACACCACAAGATAACTGTGAATAATCTAGGCCTTGAACAAAGCAAGTTTGTGAGTCAAAGGAAGACTTCATGTGACTGCTTCACATTCACCCTGCCTTGCATGTCAACAGTTGCTGGCTGATAGAATGCTTTGGCCAAGGAGTAAAGCACTAATTCTCATTGCCAGAAAGAAAATCAATTTTGGTCAAAAGTGGTTACTTTATTCACACATGTAACAACACAAACTAGTCAGAATTTATGGTTTTATTGCCAAGGTCAAGAGTCAAGGGGAATGGGTCACTGTGTATCATTAACAATGTTGTAACGGGGCCAACTGTTACACTCACCTGGCCAAAATCATTGCAACAAGAACCCAAATAGTAAGAAAGTTCGTACCTTAGAAGCAGCCAGTTCTTGGGTGAGTTCTTGGATTTTCTGCTGCTGTTGGATTAGCAGCTCCTGGACAGCTGCTAAGGTTGTTTGTAACTGAGTCACTGTAAGGGAAAAAGCAAAAGAGTTAAACTGAGATACATCCACATATACACACACTCACTCACGCCTTTCCTGCTGTCTAGCTACCAAGATGCCTCTATTCTTACTATATTTAATTTATCTATGCCCGCCTGCTCACTTTAATCCATATGATTTATTTGCACTATGGGTAATCTACCTGCACTGCATCTAACCTCCAGTATTTCTAGTTTATCTTCCCATTGTATAGATGTCTATAGCCCACAGTATATCCGTCTAAAACCTCTCCCTTTTAATTATATTGGTATATGATTTGTACATCTCCCTGAACTTACACAATGTTTGTATCATTTATCTATCTCGGGGCTCTTGCAGGCAAACACTGGGGCTAGCTCCAGTCTGGGAAGAGGCTGCTCTCAGGGCTGACCTTAGGGTATCATGAGAAATGAAAGATTCTTTTCCTCTCACCCTTCAATGAAAAGCATAATTAGCATCCTCCCATTCTCAACCTACCAGCTCCTTCAACCTCAATATCTTTAATAAACTTACTGCTGAAAAATAATCGTTTTTTAATCCCAGCTGAAAACACTTTGCACTTTTCCCCTTTTATATCAAGAGAGCACCCTGTATTCCCTTCCTACTCCAGCAAACACTGAAGAACTTCTGTTGGGCTCCAGTGGCAGAACTTTTTCTACTTTGGCACTTTATCCAAAGCTTCCAGGGAGTAAACAAGGTGATAAAATAAATAAAATTAAAAACTCTATTGGTGTGACAGGTAACAGCTAATCCAGACCATCATTAGGGCTTCGGGTAATGAACAGACACCCTATAGAGTCAATAACATAGAAGGTGGCTGAGGTCAGAGAGGCAGAGTAATTACAGACTCTCCTGACCCTTCCTCGGATTTTCAGATAGAAGGTGGGCAGAAACCACCAAAAAAAAAAGCCCCTGAAAACATCAGAGAAGCAGAAATTAAAAATGAACTTTACAGCCCTCCGAAAGGCTGTCATTTTATTCCCCTTATTAATATTCTGAGGTTGGGAGCCTTTCCGTAAAAACATAATTAATCGAGGCCGTGCCGACAGTAAACAAGCAATTTCAAATTAAACCGAAATGACGGCGGCTTCATTTGCAAATGTGAACAGATTCTCAGAGCAGATAAATGAAGTCACCACATAAAGTGGAGACGGAGGGAAAGAAAAGGGTGGGGGTCTTGGCAGAATGGAGGATACAGGGAGAAAAGCTTTGAGGGGTGAATTGATGGAGTCATTAATCTTTACCTGTCTGTGTCACACTGCCACTCATCTCAGAAATATTTGACTCAATCCTCTGAAGTTGTTTCCTGTCTTCTTTGCCTCCCATGATGAGAGGGACCAGGTATTTCTGCATGGAGTACAGAAACTTTTTCAGGAAGCAGGAATGTGCAAAGCGCTATTTCTAATCTACCTGAAACATCCTCAAATTCCACCCCCAAATCTCAGCCTTTATCACAGAGCCAGTGATCATCTATCCACACATTTGGCTGAAAAAAGGAATTCCCTATACAGCAAGTGTTACAAGAAGTTGCAGAAGAAGAGTTTTGTGGTTACATTTGTTAGGGTACTGAAAGCCAGTTCATAAATCTGGACATAGCCAAGAAATCTGCCTCATTCTGCCCTTGCAGAGGGCAAACTAGATATGATAGGTCACAACTCTCCTCTAGTTCCTGTGGAACCTTCTGCAGCCTCATCCTAGGAAACGAATACACTTCAACAAGAGCACACACAGTGAATATTTCTGGTAGTTTGAGATACATAGCTAAAGACTAGCTTTGTTTGCTTGCCGCTTTTTGACCCTGCATTTTCACATTAAGTGTTTACATTTCTCAAATATACCAATGGCAGTGCCAATGAGAACAGAGATGTTTCACCAGCTTGGAACCAACGTGATTTGGACACAAGCAGCAAAACATGTTTCTCTCAGAGTACAATGTGGGAGTAACAAGGGACATATTACCTTGTAGAGCTGGTGGAATCCAAATGCAATTCCTGCCATTATGATAGCCAAAGCCCCATAATCTCGCCATCTGGAGCCAGGGGGACCTAAACATCAGAATCAAGAAATAATCATAGTCAGAACTGCAGGTGACAACATTTTTGTACATCCTTTTTATCAGAGAAAAGAGTAATGATTAACATAGAGTGTGCAGGCCTTTGGTTGAGGACATTTGAATATCTGGCCAGACCTCTGGCATTGACTCTGGCCTTGTAGTGTCACAGGGAGAGAAATCACAGCAGCAATTAAAGAGGGTCCATCAAGCTCTTTTGCCCTACTCTTTCCCTGTAGAAGGCATTCTGAACACAGGTGACTGTCTCTGGGGCTGGTACTAGCTAAGGTTAACTCCTTACCCGAATACCTACTGCTCTCCACTATGACAATTTTTGAAAATGGGGAGAGCCAGAGACCCAGAAGAGTGCAGGAAAAAGGAAAGATGGGAGTGTTTTAAGAAAGAAGAGAAATCTGTCAGGGCAATAAATGGGTTTATGAAAACTGTGCCAGCAATTATGGACCGTTTCAATGAGGAGTGATCCAGTGTCTTTCAAGCTTAAATTACAAATAGGGACCAAAGCACACATAAAGAGCAGAGAGCAAATATGCAATTAAATATCTACAGAGAGAGGTAAAGAAGTAGATACAAGCTTGAGATATTTAACACACAATTGCACACAGAAGCTTAGAGGCTCCACAGAGGAAAGCAAAGATATGGCATGCCCTGCTCTTCAGCAGAATCAGAAGATACCTGTAGTTTTCCACCAACCTTATCCTGTCACCTCCCTCGCAGTTCCCTGAACGAACCTTGTACTGCCCCTGGTTTTCTTTAATAATAAAGAGGATGCAGAATGATCAAAGTTCAATGGCAGGATGTGGGCAGAGCTGACGACATAGGAGACTGGTGTGGTCTTCAAATCTACATGTGTCTCATGAATGCATTATGCTCCAAAGTCTCAATTTAGGAGGCTTAACTGGCTGAAATGGGTGGCCTCTGGTCTCCTTTCTGCTTTGTTCACCTATTGCCATTTTGCTTGTTGCTGAATTCTTCTACAGGCATTTCATTCCAAAAGTTACCCCTAATCCCAGAATTTAGGGTCTAGAGCATCTGGGTCTGACTCCCAAATACTGGCACTCAGAACTTCTTGCTACATTTTAGGAAACAGCTCCTGAAATTATCCTCTGGCTAGAAATCTGAACAAATTAAGGCGTCTCTGTCAGAACTGGTGAATAGTGTCACCAGGAGCATCTTGGGCTGCTGCAGTTGCAGTTTTGGAGCTTAGACACATGATCAAATTATCATAACTTTTTAACTTAATGAGTTAACACACGTCAGCTAAGCTGCAGTAACTGGCTGTGTACATGTCAGGATTTAAAATGATCTCTCGCTAATCCTGCTGCGAACCCCAGCCATCTATCCCACTTTCCCCTCTGTGCTGTGCCCCCACTGCTACTTCTGGTATCTCAAGTCTCTTGGTTGTCCAGTTCTCTCCCCTGAACTACTGACTAAAAATATCCTTCTACGACAACACAATTTGTTCCAGGCTGAGCTGCAGTTGTACAGGGTTAATTATCTCAGGGGTCTGTGAATCCTGCCTGTGGCTGTCCTTGATGGGCTGTCCAAAACTCCCTCCCAGCTCCACTGACCTCTGAGCAGGAAGGAGACACACCTGTAGGAATCCATCTGCTTTGCCCTTTCACCTCACTCATCTCTCCCCCCATTCCTATAATGCTTGAGCTAAGAACATTTTATTGCCCCCTGGTTTTCATTATTAATGAAAAGGGACCAGAATGATCTTTCCTAAAGTTCAGAGAGTCTATAAAGACAAGAAACCGAAATGCCATTTTACTNGGGGGGGGGTGGAGAGAAGAAGTGAGCAAAGGAGGGACGCAGTAAAGGCTCTGCACTGACCACAGCAACTTCACAATGTTACAAAGAATGTCACAGCTCTGCCTAAAATCTACACTCAACCTTTCTTTTTCTCTGCAATTCTCTAATCTAAAGCGTGAAGAGAGGCTTAGGAGTCTCACTGTTTTAAGCTCCATGCTCCCACCAACTGTTTGCATATCCTCAACTTCTCCACTTGTAAAACAAATAAAATTCAGACAAAGTGAAAAAGCACTGACAGCCCAGTTACTTTAGGCACTGCAGAAGCAACAAACCATTCTACTAAGAGACCTTCAGAAGTTAAATGGAAGGGACACAGATGTTCTCTCCAAGTATAAATCTGTGTTTTCACTAAGTATATTTAATTTCTCCATCAGTCACTGTAAATTGCATTTCCAGAACAAACACTATTTTTAAGATCCCCATTCACCTAAGAATTAACTTTCTGAACAGCAACTAACCAGGTCTTGTGCGTCCAACTTAAGGTCAGCTTCAGTAGTACCTGCATTTAAAACTGTAGAAACTGATGCTGGAAGAGGTGATTTTCCAAAAGAAAACAGTGAATGCAAAGGTGTTGGGGAAAAAAGGGAGTATGGATTCTAGTTATCATTTTTAATTGTAAGAGGAAACAGTCTATTCTACAGACTTCCACATAATGAAGATACAAGGATGGGGAAAAAAGATCCAAAAGGCAAAAAAAAAGTTACTGGAGCTGATTTTTAAGCAGGTGGAAAATCTGCACAAAACCCCATAAACAGAGCCCATAAAAACCATGGGGAACAACACAGACAATACCTGGATGATAAGCATGCAGCCTTGCACACCTAGCTCAGAAACTCCCCTGAGTTTGTTTGTAATTATATGGGTTAGAAAGGTAAAAAAATAATCAAAAAAAACAAATACAAACCCAACAAATTAATCATTTAAATATTTAAAGTCAGATTTTTGTCCTCATTGCTGGATTAGTGTATTTCATAACACCAATAGCAGACAGCCCTGTTTTTTTACAGGGGGTTCATTTTAGAGCATGTTTAAACTAGTCAGATTGAGTGATGCTTCCAGCAACTAATCGCATGTCAAATAAAAGATATTTTATGTAATAAATTACTGCTACAAGTAATTCAAATGTCATTTATCAGTTTTATTATCAGTCAGGCAAAGTCTTGTTTCTCTATATTAATCAAATTCAAGCTTTCTTTAAGCTTTTTTTTAAGCAGTTTTGACACCTCTTGGCAACAGTACAAGCTGGAGAGAAGGAATTACTCCTCCAGAACAAGAGGAGAAGTAGTAGAGATGGTATTGACGTAAAATACTAGAAATTTAATTATTGTCTCTTCCCCAAGAAAGTTTTTACATTTTCTCTTCAACCAAACCTAGAAGGGGTTCAGCATACAAGACCTATGCTACTCCGAAGGCTTACAAGTGTGCTTTTCTCTTGTTAGCTCTTCAAGAATTAGGAAGTATGTATACAAATTACAGGTACTTCCAATAAAACATTAGAACATTAAGTTCAATTGTATGAAAGGAAGTATTTAACTGGTATGAATTTAAGAAATAGAACAAACTCTGGTGGTAACAGCAGGAGATCAAGGAAGAAAATTCCAAAGGGGTACCCAGGATTTATTGCTGTGACTCACAGGAGTGGGCATCTTACACTGGCATTACTGGCAAGATCATCAGCTTGGCTGTTGCTTCATTCCTGCTGAAGAAATGCTTGAGATGTGTCTGAACCATCCTGAACTTCTGTACCTTTAACCCAGAGTTCTAATGTAATTTTTAAACATGAAGCAGCAACACCTTGTGGGAAGAGGGTCCAGAGAGAAATTAGATTTCTTAAAACGCAAACCTCTGTTTTCAGCAAAAACCCTCCTCACTCTGTGTTTTGTGTAGAGGTGTCAGAACTACTCAAAAAAACCCTTAGATTTTAGTTAAAGTCTTACCTAGCAAGAAGAAAATGGGAGCTGCTGCTTTGAGGAAACTCGAAATAGCAAAAGGAAAACAACTCAAGAGTGATAAAGCTGTCAGGGTTAACAGTGATGACAGTGTTTCCCAGGCTGAACTGCATGCTTCTTCCCTGCTCTGCTCATACTGGTGGAACACTGAAATAAGGGAAGATGAACTCTTCCAGTACTGGGCTGTGGTAACAGTTATCTGAAGGGGCAGTGACAGCACCAAGAGGGATCTGGCCCTGCTTCTACAGCCAGACAGCAGACTTCGCTTTCCTGGCATTTTCTGTGGACTACAGCAGACAAGAATTAGCTCAGGAGGCAGAATTCAGCTCTAGAGTTCACCAGCACCCACAGTACAACAGCCAGAAATATTCCAGTTCTGAACCCAATACTATCACAACGGTTTTTTTTGTCTCAAACTGTGCCAAACCAGAGCAGCTAAAAACTCAAAAGGCAAGTCTAGTATTGTCCCCAGCAATAGCAAACCTGTGCCATAAACTAATAAACACAGCTCTAAGTGGAGTGTTACATCAGTCAATATCTGCCACAGAGCCGTTTAAGAGCAGCAACAAAATCCCATTCCTTATCCTTGGCAGGTAAGTGAAGTGATTTTCAAACTACAGACATACATGTGAGCTGAACAGCCTCTTTTGATGGATTTTTAATGGTGTGTACTTCGGTTTTTATTGTTTGGAGCTTAGATACTTTTTTGCGAGGTTTGTTCTAAAATGCAAATATATATGTAAATTTCGAGTCTACACAGATTATGTTGGGACTCTAAAATTTCTGTGAGAGTGTATTTTGTACACAAAAATCATACAATCACATCCACATAGTGTATACAGAATTTCTGCTGTCACACCTCAGATTATTTAAGATCAGAAAGAGAAGTTTTCCAAGTTTTACAAGGGAAAACTGAGTCTCATGTTAACAAAGTGCTTTTCTGATGTCCTTACAGTGTGTCAGAATCTAATTTGCATTGACTATCCACCTTGAGGTCAAGAGATGTCACAGGCTGGTATGGATGACATTTGTTTGTAGACAGTGATCATTTGTATCTCATTTTCCTTGTGTAACATGATCTTGTCACAGGCACCAACAACCAGGAAGTGCATTCAAAGTTAACACTTGGTGTCTGATTCTGACAAAAACTATGTCATCAGTTGCACTGAACTCCAGGATGTGGCACACAAGTCTGTGAGATTGCTGCAGAAATCACAGCAGAAAGCAATTGGGAGCAGGCATTTTTCAAGGTGGCACTTACTATACACCACGGGGTGAGGAGATTGAGCTGGCACCACGTGTGTGGAAGGACCCAGGGACTGTGGCTCATCCGTGCTTGTGCCTGACTGCTGGAAAGCCAGGTCGATTTCTTCATCTGTCAGGCCTGGGGGAGCAGAGGAAATGAAATCAGTTTAGCACCTTTACCCACTTTATGCACACATAATTAAATTCTCAAGCCAGGCAGAACCCTTTCAAGCTGCAAAGAATTTTGGCACTGACTTGAGCAGTAATGCCTCCCCAATTTTGGATTCACTGGAATGTCTCCTTCTCTCTTTCTCTGTTGCAATTTAACCTTAAGCGACAGAATATTAGCCTCAACGCTGCTTCCAAATGTGGCTCATTCAATTTCCTTAATTTATCCTTGAGTTTATTGCTGCTTTTGAAGTATCTTTCTATTGCAATTCTCCATTCTTCCCCCGAAAAAAAGATACCATCAACTGCAAATGTGGCTCATTTTAATCTGTAATGGTGTAAAAAAAAAAAAGAGGGGAAAAAACTAACAATAATGCATGAAAACAGACAGGGAAACAAAAAACTAATTATTGGGTTAGACGACTAATTAGTCTAGATCGTTTCCGAAGACGGGAATAATTTGCTTTATTTTATGACAAATGCAGAAATAAAAATAAAAAAAATCAGGACTGACTGTGATTAGTATGAATGGGACACAGAATGTAAGGAGGAAATAAAACTATAACAAAACAGATCAAAACAAGGCCAAGCCCAGCTTTCAGCTGAGCATTGCCCTGGCCCATTGGTGCATGATTAGATCGCCCCAGCCTGGTTTTCATTTCACACAGAGCTGGAGTAACACTGCACACATGGGACATGTTGCTGCAGTGACTCCTGCCATCAGAAAATGCCAAAATGACCATCTGTAATTGGCCACAACATATGGAAAGATTTTGGCCAACAAGGGGAAAAGAAAAACAGCTAAAGGATTCACGATGACCAGCATCTCTGAAGAAGGAAGCACAGCTGGATTATTTTTTCCAACAGGAGAAAACATCCTCTAGAAAAAGAATTTAGTACTCAGATGGCAACCATGAAGCGGGAGCTGGACAGCTGTGTGTCATTTCTTGAGTTACTCTCCTGCACAGAAGCACACAAAAACCCAGTGCCCCTGCTATGAGGAACACGTGAAGGGATTCGTGATCTTTCACCAAACATCCACTGTAAAATGCTCAGAAAGGCAGGAAGTGAGAATATGGATTTAAGGAAAGAGATTTAGAAGGTAAGAGGCAGACCACTTGATTCTCACATGATTCTTGTAGGGACTGAGGGAATGAGGAAAATGGTATGAACAGAACAGCACGGGGAAAAAAATGGGGGAATACTTTCTCTGAATCACCCGCACTCAAGATCCATAAAGCATTGCTGGTAGATGAAATTCTTGAACTTAATACTTTTAAAAACCTAGCTTTTTAATATTACAGAGAGCTGCAATATAGAAAATGGTCAGGCCACTGGGCATATTAGCTAAGTTGCAAGAAAATTTTTCAGGATCTTTAACTTCACTGCATACTGGGGGGTCTAGATAGAATAATCTGTGGCACAAACAATATTACCAGAAATAAATACACAAGCCTGTCTCAGAATGGTTATTTAATATCGTAAGCACTAACAGAGTGCTTGTGATATTCAGAAGGCTTTATAACTATTAACAGATCTTCTCTCTGTTCCCGTGAGTGTGTGAGAGGCTGTGAGTTCCTGTGAGACACTATTCATCTACTCCACCGAGCATTTCAGAGAAACTCAGTGATTCCTCTAACAACAAAATACTGTCAATGCGAGCAACAGTATTGGAAACGGAAAGTTCCTGATCTTTGGTCCTGCAATCTGACAGAATCACCCTGGGACTTGTATTTGATGCATGCACAAAACAGTATGAACAAGACTTGCAGTGAGAGTAATAAAAGGCAGATAAACACAACTCGGTGTATTGCTCTCCTCCCAAAAGCAGTATTTACGGTATCTAATACACATTAAAAATCAAAGTCCAGTCATAAAGAAACTGTTTTAAGCAGCTACTAATTATCCACTGTAGAACCTACAAACAGATGACAACAGTGCAGATCACCAGAAACTACTGGATTTCATAAAGATAGAGACAACATTAGTTGTTGGCTGCAAAAGTGGTATTTTGTTCTATTTCCATGAAAATCTGATATATTTAACACTTAGAAACATCAGAAGTAATGGAGGACCTTCATTCTGCAAAAAAGGGAAGAAAACAATATCTGTTGTTTCATAACCATACCATCATCTCATCCTGTTTGAGAAAAAAGGATGTAAGATCTTTTGCAAATAAAATGCATCTCTAGGATTATTCTGATCTTGCCAACTAGGGACAAGTATCACTGTTTCCATTTAAACCCTACTGTGCTGTGAAGAAGAAGCTGATGTGAATGATAGAGTGATGGGAAGCCTTTCACATTGTAATTCCTGGTTTGAGTAATACAAATTAGAATCGTTACTACTTCTCTGGACTATTCTGCTGCCTTGTGAAGTGGTCTTGGCCACGGTACTAGTGGCAATAAACAAAAGAACATCACAACTACAATCCTTCTTAATTATCGGAGAAGGAGACTTTCCAGGGATCGCCTGGAAAACCTCTTCATTCATCTGGACGAGATGCTCTGAAGGCCTTGTGATCTTGGCCTGAAGATCAAGGGAACCCTGGAGCTGACTCCTTAAGCATATGTACGGAGTAAGTCTGCACAGTGGACACTCACTAATGACAAGTCATCTCTGCACTCAGAAATATACCTGTCTTCATACTGCTCATTTCTCACATACAGCAAAAAAATGGACAAGATATTCTAAGGCTCTCATCAGACAATTATAGCCAACTCATCATATTTCCCTTAGGAATTTTTTTTTCAAATTTATCACCTATGTATGCACATAGTATGAATTTTCCATGCTCAAATTATTCAGCTTGGATATATTAATTACATATAAAAGTGTGAATTTCTAAACCAGATCTAAGTGTCATCTGTTCCAGTATCTCATCTTGCTATATTTTATCACAGTGCTATCACCGCACTACATGAAAAAGTATCCATGTTCATCTGTTGTTCTAATCTAGCAGGAAATTGGCAACCTAAAAGTAATACTACTGCCCTTGGATGCAAAAGCAGTGTCAAAAAACTGGAGCTTTGTGTATAGTATAGCTCTCAAACAAGTATCTCAAGAAAATCACCTCAGTTGAACAGTGGAATTGCTCTAAATCCACTTTCCAACACTTTGGAAAACAAACATTCTCGTTGTTCTGCAGCTGCAGTAAGATCAAGTCCATGCAGAATGCAAAAGGTTAAAAGGAACAATAAAGGAAACTGCCAATTGTAAGTGAATTATATTTGGCTTTGAAAGCTGAGCCACGGCTATATTATAAAAGGCATCTCTTTGCGTTGTTTACCATCACCCTGACTAATGCAGACCTTTTTTTTGTTTTAAATAATCTCATGCAAATTAGACACACACTTCCTTCCAGTTGATTGCTATCTGCAAGGAATAATCTAACCGCAGAGGGTACTGAGCAAGGACTGAGCTGAGGAGAAGGATGCACGGAAACTGTCTTCAGAGCCCCACAGAATGCAAACCTGCTCCCTTCCCCCAAGCATCCATCTCATTCCTCTACAGCACCACAGCCATTGCAAAGAATTAGTCACAATTTTCACAAAGCTTTAAAATTTCTTTTTCGGGCTTCAGGGTGTTGATTTGAATAATTCAGCACCCATGATTGTTTTGTACTCAAAGGCTCTTGCTGACCCTCTTTTTTGACTGTCACTGCTGCCACTCAATTTGCAGCCATCACTCAGCCTCTGTAAATTATAGTCAAACACAGAAACAGAGCAAGTCAGAAAATGAAATGGGTTGTCACAAGCATCTCTTGGTGCCTGCACCTTGGGTGTTGTATAAAGAGCTCTTTTTACAAGAACTTTTAAGACTTGACTGTCTGTTTATGTCCTTTTATATCTCTTACTATTTCAGGACCTCATGTACATCAAAATACTGTTCCTCTTATCACCACTCTGAAGTAGAGGAGCACTTACAGTACTGTTACCCGTATTTCAAAGGTGAGGAAGAGGTGAGGCATAAAGACATGAGAAGTGCTCCAAGGTCAGAACTGAACCTCTAGCAGACAGAAAATAAAACTCAGAAGATGTGTGTTTTACCTATTTTCTGTCAAAACACAGTAGCAATAATTGCTATGTAAAACCCTTCCATGAACTTAACTAGATGAGCCACTGCTTTTTCTTCTTCTGACACAGGCTCTGACATATTAGTGATAACCCTTTTCCCTATGCACTGAAATACAAGGAATATATATCCCAGTCCTACACACTGAAAATATATTTTTCTTCATTATATCCCTCCTTACATTGCTCGGTCCAGTAATTCACACAAGATTTTCACAACCTGAAGGCTACGTCAGTTTTGGGGAGACATTTCTTTTTAGGTGAAATTAAGAATTCTGTCATAATAAGGAAAGGTGGTGGAAAAAAACCCAGGTTTTTTGTGGGTTTCCAAAGCCAGCTTTATTACCACTCTGAGAGACCACCCTGAAGCAAACCCCCCCAGGCACCCTCCGGCAGGGACAAAAGGCAGGAGAGGGTGTGGGGCAGGGGGTGGCAGCTGTTGTTTTTTTCCCCACGCACTTTCTACTAAGGAGAAGACAAAGCTGGACAGGACAACTTGTTTAGCTACAACAAACGATGTGACCACCTGAAGTTAGTGCCTGATACCACATGAGTAAAAGGAAGATCTGCTGGTCGCACCCTGAAATGACATTACACTTCTGTTCCTGGAAGCCACTGAGTCAACTCTGCTCAGAAAAAACATGGCCACATTTTAACAGAATCATCATAAAATCCTTCTGGGATCTGATCCAGACTAATGATTCCACCTGTTCAGTCAGTTACATGAAGTGCTGGGTGACTGTTATCAAATCTGTCTCCTACGTCCTACTTCAAAAAGGTCAAAAAGGCAAAGTCTCCTGATCTATTTTCTTTCACACATGGCCATTCATGAGGATGAGCCCAACCCAACATTTGAATAAAACTTAAGGTATCAGAAACATCACTCTGATTTTTCTCCCTTGACTTACACTGAGACACTGCATTTTTGAATGTAAACATCCTGCTACTGCACTTCCAGCTCAAACTTCAGTAAAGGAACCCACACATCAAAGGGACATGGATTGGTCTCAACTGTCAGCTTGAAAAATGCAGAAATAAAAGTAATTTGAAAAGTTGCTGAAAGGGCTTTGAATTCTTACAGCTCTATTCATCTAAGAGACTTTTACTTATGCAAGTGCAATCTCTCAGAAACATGATACACTTTAACCCATCAGGGTGACTAAGCAGCAATCAGAACTGATAAGGGTGCTCTAACCTCAGCTGCACAGCACTAAAATAAGGAAGGAAAATCAGACTAACAGAACAATGCTAGAAATTACACAGTGAGTCAGTCAGGAATGAAAAGGTTAAAATAAAAAGTATTTTAGCATAGCAAGTACAAATAAATAAATAAATAAATAGATAAAGAGGACAGCAGTTTCTCTTCCTAGCTAAGCTTTTTGGAGTCCATAATGGAGGAGAGGAGGGCAATGTCAGAGGGTGAGGGTTTGGGAGAGAGGTTGTTAAGTATCTCCCTCTCCTCAGCTGTGTTTACTCCATTTACAGGATCTGGGGTGATTGATAGACAGACAAAAGAAAAGCAAGCAAATAGTAACCCCCCTCTGGGAGCACCAGCAAAGGGGATAACTCCTGACATCATCTAGAGCCCCAAACTCTCCTTAGCCACTTGTAATTAAAAAGACAGAGCAAGATACGCAAACCAGAGAAAAAGTAAAAGAGGATTTTTTTTATTATTTATTATTAACATTTTGTTGGAACAGTAGAGTGCAATAAGGACTCTCAGAGCCGTTAAAAGTCGTCGGGTGACCTGCAGACCCCTATTTCCCAGAGCCTTGTATAAAATTGAATTTTTTAAACATAAATTACACGTAATGACGACACTGTAAAAACTAACAGTAATGGAAAGCTGTGCTGTATTTCATTAGCCTGTATTATTCCGTGCCACCTGATCCAGCCGGGCCTTGTTTATGAGTTAGTGTGTTAGCAGATGCCGATGGAAGCATTTGCTTCGACCTTGCTCTTCTCATTGGGGCATGAAATTACGACGGCAGCACCTTGATATTACAGCCATAAATACAGTAAACTGCAAATTTAAGCCAACGGCTCCTATTGTCTCTGAACATAAAGCTGATCGGTATTTATTTAAAAGGAGAACGAAAAAAAATATTATATATCACCTTGTTTATGGGTCCAGTGTCCCCCCTTCCCCTAATCTGCCTTATTCACTTGGTTAAATACTAAACAAACAAACTAAATCCTCTCTATTTTCTACTGATTAAATATTCTTATGAAATGAGTATTGTCTTCAGAAAACTGGATCAAAGTATTTTCACTCTGAATAAGGAAGGGCAAGTGACTTGCTTAGCATGTCTTAGAATGGAAGAAACAGAACAAGTACTACAACTTTTCTTCTCAGCTTTATATATATGAGAAGTTCAAAATGGAAAATGAAAAAGGTTCTTCTGGTCATTCATTCACCTTTGTGTATAACGTGTATACATATGAATAAGAAACATGTTTTCTTCCAGTTTTCTATTTAAAAATATCTCCCATGTTAATACTATTTCAAAACAAGGAGGAAAAAGATGGAAAAGAAATTGCAGCGAGGTTAATTGGAGGGGAAAAAAAACATGTGATTCCTTCTCTGAGGCAGCAAAGAGCAGGGAGAATGCCTCCCCCTCCTATGGGCATTTTGGGAAAATACCCAGTAAAATTTATCAGAGGGGAAAAAATCAAACACAAAGGCAAAAGGACATTATAATATCACAAAGCATACCACAGCATAAATCACAGCATTATAAGTCAGTCCAAAACGCACTTTACTGGTAGTTTCAAGGCAGGAAAAATACAGTTTCACCTGCAGCAAGAGAGGTCAGGTCTTCCTCTTCTAAAGTAAAGTAAGCTCCTAGCTTATATGAATTATGTTATCTCTGTTCCTAAGAAAGAAAGACAGACAGACAGAAAGAAAGAAAGAAAGAAAGAAAGAAAGAAAGAAAGAAAGAAAGAAAGAAAGAAAGAAAGAGATACCTTTAGTAAAAACTCCCAATACTAAGCTATACATTTGAGGAGTCAAGGCACTAAGAGGAGAATTCAAGGAACAAGTCTTTCTGTAACATAAATTAAAATCAATCTTAAAAACAGAAGATGATTTTATTTTCTTATCATCTGTGATGGTGATATTTTTATTTTTAGGTCTCTTGCCTCCAGCTTTTCCTTTCTGTTACCACACAAGCTTCAACACCGTACTCAGTGTCCTCTGAGTGGACACTGGTAGAGTATGTCCACGTGTCTGCTGCATGGCTAGAGCTGGAGACACAATGTGTGTGACTGACCTGGAAGCCAGTGTTGCCACACAGAACACAGGACAAACATTCAGCCAGTTCATAATGTGAGAACACTACATAAGAACAAAAACCTCTGCATATTTGAAATTATTTCAAATTAGTATCTACATGGGGTTTGAAGGCATTGAAGACCCTGCCAGGATACAACTTCCAAGGTAGCTTATCAAGAATAGTACATAACCAGGGCTCTGACATTTGTTTAAAAGAAGTCCTTAGAGAGCAAAAAAATCCAGCTAATGGAAGAGACACTACTTCAGTAACCATAGTGTTGTCATGACTCGTTACCACAACTGATAACTCCCTAGAAATAAGACCAGGCATTCAGAGAAAACAAGCATTGGGTAGACTAAATGAGTACATTTCCAAACACATCCAACCTGTGACCTGTAAATTCCTGCTGCTATTCCTGCAGAGAAACAAGTCTCACAGTGCTGGTCCCTGATCCTCATTATTTATATCATAACACTCCTCAGAGATCCCAAAAGGCATTCACTGGCAGGTATGGTGCCAGGTACTGTGCAGACCATAGAAGACAGTCAGACCCAAAGTATCCAACAATCTTTGTGAAGGAAAGACAAGCTGCAAAGAAAAACCCTGCACACAGAAACGAAGCAAAATGCCCAGAGTACACATCAGGCCTACGCAATTTCATATTAAATTGGGAACTACAACATGAAACATTCTGTTAAGGGTGAAAGGATATTAATTTCTTCTACATGTTCATTTCCAAAAGCAGGAGAGTTTGGTACATGGCTCTTAAGAAACGCATGCACTACCATAGCTCATAAAGCTTACCACGTATTTTAATAGCAGCAGTGACAGAAAACATTTGTGCTTCAGATCCATTTATTTTGTATGAACAAAATCTATTTTGTTAAGCAGCTTCTTGAGCAATAGTAACAAAGTGATTAGCCTTTGGCTACTCTTTAATCTCTGATATTATCTTTAGGAGCTTCTAAAGAGAAAGCCAGAGGTGGTCTTAAATTTGAGTAAGGTAAAACACTGACAATACAAGAGGTTTGGTTTTGATCTACCTTTGGAACACCAATTTTAAACTGTATTTCCAACAACTTGAACCAGCATGTCACAAGAATTCCAGAGCTGATCCAGAAGGAGCTGGCCAGGGGGGATTCGCAGTCAACCAGACATTTTTAACTCCAACTTCTTTGTTAGAGCAGTGAAGAATCCCCAGGCCTTTCTCTGGTATGGGGGTGAACACACACTGTATTAGGTCTGACCTTGAAGCCCGTCCCTTACGTGGAACTCCAGATCAGTGACTGCTGATCTTGGGATTACTGGGCTGGGCTGGATTGCAATTCTAGAACCTGCCGCTCTTTCTGCCCAACTCGGCATTCCAAAGAAAGGAATCATGCAAAAGAACAACAATTTTAAGCCATTATATGAAATTCTTTAACCAGATTTTTCAGAGTATCTAAAGGATCACTTAGTTTTATATATAAGAATGGGGAAATCTGTCCTGATGCACCATTTCTGCTTCCTTGCATTACTCTGGAATTACTGATTGCCCCAAACATACTAACAAGAGCACCTGGATATTTTCTACCTTAGACAAAACCAGTCACAGAGCAGCCTCTGCACACAAGATGAACTACAATGTGAACAGCAACCTGCCTCAATGCTATTTATTTCCTCTTTTACTTTAAACTTTAGAAAGGAACTAAACAAACCCATGCATACAGACATACCACAGGAAAAATCATATAAAGTGTCTACAAATGAAGTTTGAGTGTTTGAAGAACAGACAATGAAGCACTGAACACATAGTGTGACAGGGTAGATTGGACACTCCCTCTGCGGGGAAGTTGCTATGGAGAGCATGGAGAACTCAAGCAGCTACAGCTGCACATTTTAAGAAAATGTAAAAAAATATGGAAAAACATATGGAAATGCAAAGAAACCAACACTGGGTGAGGAGCCATGAACACATGCTTTTTTCTGACAGGTATTTTCTTACAACCTTATAGAGCATCTTGGCTCCTCTAACCCAATTTCTGTGAAGTGGAATCAGTGTTAGGCACCTGCGAGTCAGGTAACATCATACTAAGAAGATAAGCTGAATTAAGAAAATTACATCTAAATGCTACATATTTGATTATTATGGCACAAATGTTTCAGGTAAATCTGGTTTGCACTTTCCCCAGAAAGACAGAGATGCTGCTACACTATTATAAAAGACATGTCAGCAAGAATTCATTACAGATTATAAATCACCTTGTTCCTTGTCATTCTGTTTTCGAAAAATTTTTACATGCCATTAAAACATTTGCTGAATGTTACTAGAAAGGTAGCCACCTGTAAAATTAAAGGCTAATGCTGCCAGTAACAGTATCGAAATACCTTCTGCTTAAAAGACAAACCTACTTTGCAATTTTTAACACAAGTATATAAATATTTCTCCACCCATCCTACACAATTTTGTTGGTTACATCACATCCATTTAGACAACAACCATCTATGTCATCACACAGGATGTTAATCTTGGGTGGGGAAGAAAGAAACAATAGTAAATTAACTTTTAAGAAGCCAAGATTAGACATTTAAGCAGGGTCCTTCATGATGAAAGAACAACAAAGACAAAAAACATTAGGGGACAAGTCAACAAAATAGAAGTTTCAAAAGATCATTTTTCATCTTTTGGTTTGTTTATTGCTTTTTTTTCTCCCCTTGTGGCTTCCACAGAGCCTCTTCAGGGCTCTGGAGAAAATTAAAGAGCATGGATTAAACGCCCAAAGGACGACTAATGTTAACAATACTAAAAATAACGAGGTTAAGTGGTGTAAAAACTATGGTGACCACACACGGAGAACTGGAGTGGTAAGGTAGCAAAGGAGTTTCATCATTGCTCCCTCGGGACATGCACAGAACATACTAACTGCTTCTAGTTCTCTGGGGTTCCGATTACCATGCCAAACACACCTCCAGAGTTTCCTTATTAGTATAATAAAAAGCTTCTACACATTTGTGTTCTATTCCCAGCCTTGCTATTGACTTTGTGTAGGCCATTTAACCTCCATCTGCCTCAGTTTCTACGTCTGTGAAAGAGAAATAATATTATGCAGTATCTTTTCTAAAACATTTCAGACTGGCACAATCATCATGTGAAAGACTGGCAGGTTTGAGAATCTATACATGCTTTATATGCACTTGAGTTAGGTAAGGCATTTGCAACAAATAATTTATTCAAATAACATATTTATACCTTTTTTTTTTTAGATCATCTATGGAAATAGTTTCAGATTTCTAACTCTCATCAAGGACTCAAATTCGTGCATTGCTTTGATTGGCTGCTAAAATACATAGCATTTCTCTGGTCTCCTTTTAGCCAAGTGCTGCCCTCAAAATCCAGTCACTGGGGTTGAATATTCAATAAGGAAATACTAAAATATCTATATTTTTAACACCGTCTGTTGTCTTCTAAAGCCTCGCAAAAATTCCAGCCCAGGAGTTAAAATGGGAGTGGCTACACAGAATTCACACAGAAACTGGAGTGAACATTAAAAACCACTTATGGCCACGTTCCTGCAATACGACACAAGTCAGATCAGTAAGGGAGGTAGCTGAAGCAGTATCACGATAGCTCTTGGAGTTCCTGAGCTAGGAAATATTCCCTAAACAAAGGAATCACTGTACAAATAAAAAGAGAGTGAATAAGAATGAGAAGATACTCCTTTCAGAGCACTACATAAGACTGTGTCTCGTCTCTGGGATGCCAAGAAGTGGACCAACATCCCTGTATAGGTCTGCCCAAAGGGCTGTTCGAGCCAAGGCCAGCGATGAAGGGCCAAGGCTGCCCTCAGCAGATCCCTCCCTCTCTCTCCACATGGCTTTGCACCCTACAGCGTCAGAGCACGGGAACCACGGCAGGCACAGATACAACACTGTGCAGGGGAAGCAACCGTTTGATGTGATCCTGGAGGAAACTTCATCCTTGGTCCCCAAGGATGCCACAGCCGCCAGCCCCCTGAGTGCCAAGTGCCTGCATACAACAACTTACCCCTTACAGTCACCACAGGAGACCAGCCTCACAAAACTGACTCTGATTCTTTTCTTCCTCTATTTCCTCCCTGGTTTTCCTTCACTGCTACTTCTGTCTATCTCAAGTGGCCTGGCGTGAAGAAAGCTCTCCTTTTATGATGAAATATGTGGGACCAGGTGAGGCCCTGACTGCAGAGAACTCAACAAATGGGCAAGAGCAGCTTGTGTTCCTACTGACAGTGCACACGCTGCTAAATACCATTCTCAGCTATCCCAGCTTCACGAGACACACACAAACACTTGCTTTACCCGACACTAAACTCACACCTCGCAAACAAATTATTTAACTACTCTATCCCCCAAGGAAGACAGTGATCATTTCAAATGCAGCTCCCTGCTCGTCTCTCACATACACGCAACGGCCTGATAGGTTAAATGCTGCCATTTAATTACAGTAATGGAACCTGCTATTTTTTGGTTCCCTTGAATCTTCTCTCGCTCTCTTTTTTAAACACATACAGAGTCATCTTTTAAACATGTATTTTATATCCTGAGTTTAACAGCTGCATTCTCCTGGTTACTTGAAGAGCAGGAGTAATGATATTCTGATATTCTTCCCTGTACCTCTGAGCAACAGTCTTTTAAACACTACATAAAAAAACACAGGCTGGGGGATGCTGTAAGAAGGGATCCAGGCTAACGCTGCAGAGGCTAATCTGCCCCTTCATTTACTTAGATGGTTTGCACTGATTTTATTGAATAAAACCAACTTAACCTCTTCCACCAACCCTCAAAGCAACTAGGGCTGGAACGGCGGATAAATATGAAAACACTTTAAGTAATTTTACTGAAAATTCTCTACATCAGTCCTCACACTGCCAGTATGGCACAGTATGGTCGGATCTATAGATCTATGGCTGGCAGTCAGAATTATCTCAGATTTAACTGTTAACACATCTGCCTCAGTGTCCCCACCTAAAATTCCTCTGTTTCTCACTAAAATGTGGAGTTTGTTTCAAGAATGTAAACATCTAATGAAGAAAAAATGTAATCAGAAGTGCTTCAAATTAATCTCATAATCTTACCATTTCATAAAGGGTGTCACAAGCTTCGTCTGCTAATATTTATAGAGTACTTTGAAGATGCAAAATGGCATAGAAATGTGGGATATAGGTGTGTTAAATTCTTGAACATCCTGCAAAACACCTTTTTCTCAAGTGAATTCAGGAAGGAGGTTGTGCGTGGCCAAAGCCAAGAGTTTTATGGTGAATTATTTTTGAAGGAGGGCACATAACACAGTACTATGAGTAACACAACAACTGTTAATGGATTTTACATTTCGTATTGCATAGCAATTAGAAAAAATCCAGAAGCAAAGTGTAGGTACTTCCAAGTGAAAATAAATTCTTACCATGCTAAGGCCACAACACTCCTAGAAAAATACCCATATTACACCTGTCCTCAGCTTTATTTGTCCTCTAAATCTGAAATGCTTATTTATTTGTTCCGTGGTAGTTGGCACACAATCAGCCAGCCAGCCATGCAGGGACATTGCCCATCTTCATTCTCTGGTATGGATATCCGCTGGTGTCTCTAAAGGATGGAATCTTTAGAGGTGAGGCAAGGCAAAGACAAATTTAATTCTATCACTGTAAAAAGGGACATTTCCACATGGGCAGCAAGGACATGAATATCATGTGTATGCAGGGGTGGGGGGATTATAAACGCATTTTTGGCGAAATTCAATAAAGCTGATTCCACTGCATAAGGTCAGCAATTTACTTTAAAAAAATGATATGATTGCAACTTTTAATATAACCCATGTATTTGCTGCAAGATGCTCTAGAAGATTGTGTAATGTAACCACCTGACCTCTCCACAGGAGCAGAGATCACCCCATTTACCCTTTATTGTCTTGCTAAAAGCAATGCACATTTGCACAGTATGACAAAGTCAACAGCTTTTACTTCAGAGGGCCTCAAGTTTCACGAGAATGAATTCTCTGCTCTGCTCCTGGGGAAGTGGAGTCACCTGGACTACGCTCCAGGAGAGAGAATAGCAAGGAATGAACCAAAAACTGAATTAACCCCGTAGTTAAGGAAAGAATGATTGCACTCCAGACTAAAATTAAGAGTGTGCAGTTGCAGAACAGCAAACTGTAGGATTTCATGTTCATGGGTACCCTAGACATAATTTTAAACCGAACAGAAATGTTGTCTAAGAGATCCTAGAGAAATATCTCATACAGGAACTTATTTTATCTTTCCTAGCAGGAAAGTATCATTAGGTCTGAAATGGATTTCAGCAAAAGAACACCACAGATTATCCTAACTACACTCCTTGTTTTAGTCTCAAGAGGGAAGGCTGTCTCTTTAGACTTAGAATACCAGGTTCATTCTCAGAGCAGGTCAGAAACTGAATTCATTTACTTGCTCTGGGAAGACTGTGGAGAAACCCTGGGCTGGATGACCATGAAAAACAAATGCCTTCTGTCACAGAAGTATTTTTATACAAACGTACACAGATTTCTTCAACCATCTCAAGGTGAATCTTTCTTCAAAGGTCAAAGCTGCAGGGCTGGATTAGGATTGCACGCAATCTGCCCGAGCCTTGACATTCTGACATTCTAAAGTTTGCAGCTTTCCCCTCCCATACACAGCTGATGGAAGTAAACTCCTAATCTCTCTGAAAGTGTAGCTTTTACTGCAGTACCCTCAAAAATCACACACGGCAGCACCAAGAACTCTGAAAACAAGCATATCAGAGCAGTTTATGAACACAGATAACATAAATCTTACTGAGTCAATAAGGCAAAAGTGATAATTAACCCCATTTTATGGATGGGCAAGCTGCAAACAAGAAATTCACCCAAAGCCAAGGAAGCAGTCATGTCTCAGATCTCCCATGCCTGCTCTTCCACTGTAACTACAGAAGTGACTTTCTCTTGGACTTGGCATTTACTTTCACTCAAAAACATTATAAATAAATAATTAAATTTACAAGTCAGACTTGGGGGCTGGGTCTTTTTTGCCCATCACTAAGGCTAACAATTTCATGCTTTGGAATATAACTGACTATTTTAGCATTATCTTCTAGGATAGACTTCAATTCACTCTGCTGTAATCATATTGTTTTTTCAGTACTACCAGGAATGGAAACATTACTTTATCAGGAAACAAGGCAGATATGACTCAAAATACACTCAATGAGCAATAGGAGTTAATTTTGCAAAGCCATTTTTAACGGCTCTTTCACATTACATAGTTACTGACAGATAGCTAAGTGGAGAGACATCATTAAACCCATGACATTCCAATTATTTCTTAAAATTAAGCTTACAAATAGCATTTTGTAGCACATGCAACTTTCTAAGCATCAAACCGGTCTGTTCCAATTTATCAATAATCCTTTGTACACTGCATCATGTGGGCAGTTATGTCTAACCTGATGTCAGGTGGTTTTCTGCCCTCTCATAAATGACTAGTGCCTGGGACAAGAGACAGAGACGAGCAATAAACTGATTTCTCCGTGTGTATAGGACCTAAACTATAAGACTACTTTTTCCAAACATCAAATCTAGAGGAATGATAGTGAAATTGTAGTGAATATAGTATATTCAACTATATTCTTCCCCAAACCCTTACAACTCCAAAGCATCACCATATCTGATTCTCAGGATGTCCTAAGGCTGAGCAGTTTACCACATTTTATTAGCACTACTGTACATTCCTTGTCGCCAAAGAAGCCAGGAAAATCTGTAAAGTTCATTACAAGTTCAGACTTCACAAACAGTGGTAAAATTGATGGGGAAAAGAGTCACCATGATGAATAGGCTGGTACTGAACAGCAGGTGACAGATCTGCATACGAAAGAGTGGCAGGACAGGAAGACATCTCCTTCTCAGCAGATGGATAGAGATTCTCAATCATTTACAGGAAGAAAAAAGAAGGCAACTAATACAAAACACAGAAAGGTGGAACTAATTTCTGGATCATGAGCACATCTATTCTTCCGCATTATGATACTCCAGGAGTGGAAATCTGTATGTTGAACAACATCAGCACTGGGCAAACACAGCAGAGTGCCACAAATGGATGTGATTACCACTAACGCTTATTTAGACAGGAACTGGTGTGAGTTGGTAAGCAATGGCAGCTCTCATTCTCTCACTCTTCATTCTTAAGTTCCCTAGTAAGATCTTTGGGAGACATCACATTTCCCCATTTATGCAAGGTTGTGTAGAGCCAAAGCTTGGATGGGAGGCACCTAAAGAACAAACTGGTGTAGGATATGTTTTTCTTTAACCTAGCAAAATATTATAAGGCACATTAGCTGTCTTGCACAGTGATAAACAGAGGCCCAACCATTTTTAGTAATTAAATATCCCATAGTGCTTTCCAAGAATCTTAGTAAATTTTTTACTTGGTAATTACATTCTCTATCACTAAAGCTCCCTCTGCAAGATCACTTAGATAAAGTATTCTTCATTTCCCCTCCTAAAAATCACAAAGTGATGTTGAACAGCTGCTGTTCTCTACCTCAGAGGTGGATGCTTTTAGTGGGAAGCACAGTGAGATCTAGATCACAGCATGATTCTGATAATGATAGATAACCCTATAAACACCACTGAACATGCTCCATGCAACTAGCCTTAAAGTTTCCATAGTTAATGGGTACAGTGTGCCCCAAAAATGAAAAGCATCATGAAAATGCAGAATGTGCTGACTTCCATTCAACCTCTACAGTCATTTCTGTAAGTCTACACAAGATGCTAGACTTACTTTATGCTACTTGAACACCTGCTGCAAACTTCTTAAATAATCATAAGCACCTCCCTGCTTCTACCTGCGCTAGTGAACTTTCTCTCGCTGTGTGTTGATTTGTACTAGAAGCTTAAAACACTAAGCATGTTCTTGCAATAAATTTTTGCTATCAGTATCTGAATTTCAGGTCTTGCTTGTAGCTTTGCAAGTGTGAGTGACGAGGTCTGAGCAGGCATTGGTGTGAACAGCTGGAGAACAAGTTACCTGAGCTGCAAGTACCAAACAGGACAAGCCTCAGTCACACAATCAGCTGCACCATTATGCTGCATCTGGCTGGGATAGAGCACTGTTTTTTATACTAGCTAGTATGAGGCTATGTTTTGGATTTGTGCTGAAAACAGTGAACAGATCATTATATCTGTTCCCTTGGTCAGCTGGGGCCAGCTGACCCAACTTCTCATGCACTTCCAGCCTCCTCACTGCTGGGGTGAGAAGTGGAAAAGGCCTTGGTTCTATGTGTATGCACTGCTCAGCCATAGCTAAAACACCTCTGTAGTACCAACACTGCCTTCAGCACAAACCCACCACAGCCCACACGAGCCACTAGGCAGAAGCCAACACCAGCACAACAGTGAAATAAAGCCCTTACTCCTTTTCTTCACCATCTCTCAAATCCATACCCTGACAGGAAGTTTGAAGAGAAGGACAAGTCACCTAGCATTCCCTGAACATGGTCTAATCCCACAGTTGTGTATCAAACATGGTACTTTCTAGAAAAGCATAAAGTTTGGAGAGGCAGAGCAGTTGGGCCTAAACAGGTATTTTGACACCATAGGTTACTAACTTTATTTTTCCAGCTGAGTTGGCACTGGACTCTATTGGCTTGCATTGTATTTTCTTCTCAAGAAAAGCCTTTGCAAAAACTGTTTGAGCTTCACTGAGACATGTTAAAGAATTAATTACAAAGTAAAGCTGAAGGAGAAAATTAATTTTGGAAACACAAGAGGTTACTTTTCTTTTCCTCCCTTTTCTGGAAGTGGGGGAGGAAAGGCAGTTATTTTCATCTTCATGCTGGGGGCAGGAGCTGGGAGCTGTCCAGTCGATAACCTGGCCATCAGAACAAGGTTTGTAATTAAAAGGTCAGTGACCTGGAAAGCTGGGTCCTCACTCTCAGAGCTTCTCAGTAATGACGGCACTATTAAATTAAGACTGTTATGAAATCAATGCTAAAAAAGCTTTCATGGTAACGAGATTCCATTCAAGGACATGCAAACTGCCTCATGAAATGGACTTAAATTATAAAAAAAAAAGAAGAGTAATAAAAGAGGGTTAAATTGAAATCTGCTGAAGAATTTGCTTTTTTTTAAGGCCTCCAGCCATGGGCTGTGCCCCCTTCCCTCAGGTCCTGAAGGTGATTCACTTGGGTTTCTTTGACAAACAGGAAAAGGCACATTCAACTTCCAAGAATGCAGACTACAGAAAGAGGAAGAAAATTAAGTCAGTTTTCTACTGGAGATTCTGGGGCTGACAGCATTTGTCTCCAGAGGATCAAGTGCCTTTGAGCTCTGACTGAGAAGGGCATGTAGAATTAAATAATTTTTTCAGCTCTTCAGAAATCACCATAGTCTGGCATCTCGAAACTGGAAAAATTTTCTGGAACACTCATGCACCGCCTTCTGAGTGGACATTTTCCCAACATAACTCAACAATTGTACATTAACTTGCTCTAATGCACCTCTGTTCTTCCATCACTATTATTTCTGAGCTCCTCATATGCTTTCATCAGTTCCCACAATCCCACTCTGGAAAGGCATTACATAGCCATTTTACAGATGAAGAGAACAAGCAACTAAGAAAACAGTTCTTCATCCAAGATGATACAAGAAGTTTTCCCCTTCTCTGCCCCAAAAACCCAGCACCCTGAAAACAGAGCTTCCCATGTACAGTGCATTTCCACCCCCTTTCTCTGTCTTGCCAGAACTTAAGAGATTCAGAGCACACAAAATTAACAAGCCACATGAGTTACCGGATGGGTAACTGAGCAGTGCAGGACATCTGAGGCACAACAGTTAAATGACAGACACATTTCCACAAGGGTTTAAGCCCCACATGCTGTCTAATTACTCCCAAGGCGCCGCTGATTCTGTGGCATGTCATCAGCAGAATCAGCGAGTTGGACAAAAAACAAACAGCATCTTTTTTTCCTTTCTTTTCTTTCAGATACTCTGAGGGGAAACAGCTGTTTTTCCCTTCATCTGAAGAAGTTCATGATAAAAAGGAGGAAATGTCATAAATTACACAAAATGCCAGTGTAAGCTTCAAAGAAAATGATAAATGATTCTAATAACTTCATGTTTCTCATTAATGCCTCTGTATATGGGAGTTTAAAAGTGCTTAAGACAACAGAGAAATCTCATCAGACTTTTGAAAGCCCTTTTACAAATCCAAGATACCCTCACTCTCCCAACTGTCATCAACACTATACCACCCCATGTGCCAGAGAGAGCAGTCCAGCACCACCTGAACTGCACAGAACCAGGGACGCCTGATTTCAGCCTCTACAACCACTGTTTCACCAAACCCAGTCCAGCTGATAATCCTGCAGAAACTTCCATTTCTCATCTCACTGAAATGCATTAAACCAAATCCAGCTCTCATAGTAAAAGGAAATAAAATTTGATTGTCCTTTTTGAAGAAGGAGATGCTTATGGAAAAAGATGAAAATACTGTAATTCTAGGCAGAACCACCTTTGTGAGTCTCGGAAGCGAAATTCCTTAAGCAAAGTCAGGCTTGCAGGACCTTTTTCAAACGGCAGTGAGGACTTCTCTACCAGACAGCCTCAGTTGGGGATAAACATTACCACTGGGATGACAGGGACTGTACATCAGAGAATAGAGGGAACAGCCTACCAAATCCTGTAGTTTCTCATCTACTCAGGACTAAACCAGCCATGACATCTATGATTCAAGAATTCACTCCACCTGCTAGACTACACAGGTACCATGCCAGCACCAAACATAGGCCACATCCCATATGGACATACTTCCAGGGACTGCTGGGTACAGGCACTACTGGACCCTACTCCTTCCTGTCTCCTATGGTTAAGCTTAGGAAAAAAAACCAATTAGCACAGAGGGAAGGAGGGCTAATTAACAAATAGGAACAAACAAACAAACAGTTCTAACAAACCATTTTTGCTCTTTAGTAATTATTAACCAAGTAATTCATAAGAAGTATTAGTCCGGCCACAGTTTCTCTGTGCCTCCATCTCCCCACCCTTCCTCTTCTCCCAGTCAGGGATTTATTAAAATTAAACAGATTAGATGGAGCTCCTGATACGAAAAACTGTTCAACGAAGCCTGCGGTGGGGAAGTGCAGAGCAAACACCAGAGACATTTGTCTCTAAATTGCTCTAAATACCTTCTGCAAATGAAATTCTAACCCAGCTGTGTTGAGAGAGAAAATGAGGACTAACTGGTCATTGTCAGCACAGAAGAAGATCAGGCAGTTATAATATTGCACGATATACTGGGGGCTAAGGATCTCTCGGCAACAATAGATTTTGTATCAGGTTACCCCGGGTAATCAGCACAGCTTTTAGGCTCAGCTTTCCCTTGCTTCATTGCTTCGATGATAGAGTTGAAATCCCCAAGCTTTTATGATTAATTACTCCCTGTAGGTCCACATATTTCAAGGAAAAACTCATGGCGCTCAGCGACCAACAGGCTCCAAATTTTAATGTCATCCTGATGGCAGGGCAGGGCAAGCAACATACCTACGTGATTGGAATGTCCTCTTAACTGGCACTAGGACAAGCAGGGAGAGGATAACAGTCTCAACGATGCACCCGTGAACTACTTGTCATGACATCATTGCCAAACACAAGGCTTCTAGGTCCTCTGCTATTCAAGATGAGGAAAGTGGTGCATATACTTGAACTTTGCACCTCGTGACCTCAGGTCTCAGGCATCTCAATAAGCAGTTCATAACTCCAAACAGAAAAATACATATTTCATAGGCTTCCCTACTTTTCAAAGCTCAACATCTTTAGCTCTAGAATTTGATGTACCTTGAAGTACTTATGACTTCAATGTATATGTGGGTCACTCCCCTCTGAAGTTTGGAATTTGTATTTTCAGTATCATTCAACACCTTACAGTGCTCCACAAAGCATGCAATTAACTTCAAGTTAAAATTGTCTTTATGTCTTGTAGTAAGCAATATGGTGCCAGAACTGTAGCAAAATATGGAGTGAACATCACCTGGAATGCACTTCAAGTTGTGGAATAAAAACTTTAGAAATAAAACAGGAACAAAGGATAGTTCCATTATGAGTCAGAAAGTAAAATAAATTCTCTGTAGGCAATGACCAAAGTATGCTGCACCTCACTAAGATGATATAGGATCTGTCAGGATCTGCTCTATCCCTGCTGTAGAAAAGGGCTAAACTCAGTCAGTAGTTTACCATTTCAGCCTGAAAGTCAGGTCGACCCCAAGCTTGACCTTAACCTGACCTTGTTGACTTTTACCAGGTTCTTTGCCTCTCTCTGGCTCTCTTTGGAAACATTTGACCTTTTCACCCAGAGACTGGCCATTCTAAAGCCAATGTCAGTAAGGTTTGAACTGACCAGCCAGTCCACAATTCTGAACTGTCCTCATTGCAGAAAAGGTCTGATAACAGTCAACCCAGAAACTTCCCATGTGTCTTTTGTATTCTACAATTCCACATCTGGTGCAAATATTGCATTAGTCAGTTGGGAAGAAAAGAGACTGATATTTCTTATAAACCTCAGATCTTCTTTTGAGACAGACTAATTGCTTTGTTCGTAATATCTAATGTTCCACAGCAATACATTTTGAATTTACACTAATTCAAGGTCCCTCATTATCATTGAGATCACAACCTAAAGACTTCATACCTTTCTTCTTCAGGAATGCTCTTCTGGTTGCAAGAGGACTTTGGCGGACCCGTGGATTCTGTAAAAATTTCACTGCTGTCACAATCTGAGGAGGGTAGGAGGATTGGAGGAAAAGAAGAGAGAAAAGATCCAAGTTAGGTAAGGTCAAATCCCTATTTTATATTAGGCATTACTGCAAGGTAAGATAACACACTCATCACAGGGAGATGGTCTGGAGACACCAACTTTCAGAAACAGTTCAACAATATCAGAGATTGCGGTTTAACTCTAAACAGACAGCACAATTACGGTGTTTCAACCTAGAAGTTTCTTGTTTAATTACTTTGGGAGCAGCTCTACCTGTACAAAAAACTCTTTTAAGATTATTAGGTGTTTCTGTTATTTATATTGTGATCTTCTTACTGAAGTTGACTCCTACAGCTGAAACCAACCTTGAGTTAATGCATGTGATCTGTAACAGTTGGCTTATTGTAAGGATGCTTCCTTTCTCTGACTTAAAGCTCCCTGCAGATTCTAAGAGATTAAGGCCTTTTCTGCTACCATATTGAAAGCAATAAATAAACCTCAGCTTCTTATGACTAGAGAAGAAGCGACTTCACATGTTTTGGATCACATAACAACAACCAAAAAGTCAAATGGGTAGGCAAGTAGTTAAATTTATATTCCACACCAGCAAAAGATGCAGATTACTTTCGTCTACAAACTGACTTCTACATCCTTCTTTAAGGTGACACAGCACCTAAACCAGAGCACTTATACAAGCAAAGGGTAAAGTCTGGGATCATATTCAATGGCACCAACAACAGCACCAGATTTTTACATTTCCATTTAGTGCCAGTGAAAGGTATTTGATTTTTTTCTTCATATGGTAGTTCCATTTTCCACATACTTCCCTATATTGTTATACATGTTACTGCACCAGTGATTCCCTCCACTTTTATACACAAACATCTGTACTGATTGTGGCATCACGAGGAATAATGTGCTAATAGCACATCCATGTGAACTAGTGGAAGAGATTACTTCCCTTCTCTAGAGCTAAAATTAACCATCCTAATATGCTAGACCCATGTTATTCAGGTCTTTAAGAGTTTATCTTAAAATACAGTTTCTGGAATTCAGTTCCAAAAAGGTTTCCAAAACTTTGACAGCAGAAAAAGAAGGGAAAATATAGCATCCCTCCTGAAATCACTAAGTTTCACTTTGTGTTTGAATCAAACGCTTCAAATATGCATTTCTGGTCAGAGAGCAAAGTTCTGATGGGTTTAATGGCACTTTCAATGTACTCCTCAGTGCATTCCATCAATGTTTTTTTCTTTTAAATTGCATCTCTTATTTCTTTAAATACATTAATCAGGCTAGTGTAGGCAAAACGGATCCATTGGACAATGCAATAAACATGAATTATCATCTATCCAACATGCATAATGGCTTAAAAATACATAATAGCAGGTGTAGTTTAAATGATTAGTTATTACACCTGTGGTGGGTCTGATTCAATTGGGGAAAATCATCTTTAATAGGTTAAAAGGTTTAGATCACCAGGCTTCCCTTAAAGTGGCTGTAGAGAGGGTATGATGGAGTACGCTGTCATTACTAATTCATTTAAGAAAAACATGGGGGATACAGCAAAGAACAGCATAAACGAGTGAATCCAATTTAAACATCAGGTAAAGCAGAAAACACCTTTTAAAAAAGCATGATAAATGAATTTGGAAGAGAGATGAAATTGACATATTTATTTTAACGGGAATTTGACAAAGTCCCAGCACACTTCAAAGTTGGGAGGATAAAATGAATGGGGTATTTTTAATTCCTTTCATTTTCTTGTTTTCCTGCATTTTTTTCCTTAAGTTCCATTCAGTAATTTTGAACCACAAAACAGTAGAGCAAAACACCCCACATAAAGTACACTTTGGCTTCATTTATGTGCACTTGATCTGTCTCCAGCTGAAATGCAGGTGACAGGCAAATCACAGATTTAAACTGTGCTGATATTGCTGCACCAGATGCAGAAATATAAAGCGCCCAAACTAATAACCTTAAGATAATATGCTGAATAAGAAAGATGCCCAAATGAGAAGACCGACAGACACGTGAACATATCAAAGCCACTCTCCTTTTAACAATAATTACTTGTTTGTGTCTTCAGGTACTCCTTAACACTCCCTCCCACATTTAGTGAGATAGACGCAAACAGCCTGCAGACTTGCAGTTCTGCAAGCTGATATATTTAATTATCAATTTTTAAGTATTACAAAACCTGTGAGAAATAAGCAGTATTTTTCACTGTGCTATTTCAATCACAACCATGTGAACATTTCACTGATTCTAACCCTTCATTAAAGCTTATTTTTACCTTATAAAAATGTAAACATTTCAGTAGCAAATTTCAGTCCAAAATAAACTTCTGTTTTATCTCTCCCCTGCATTACTTCCTCCATTATTCACAGCCTTTTTAATCTGAAAACAAAATGAAATTACAAGCAACAACAAACTCTATAAAAAGAATCCTGCACGTGTATTCCTCCGTCTGGTAATCCCATGTTTCTCGTACTGTGTTTGCATTTACCTCTGAACATTCATTCCTATAGGCTGAGCCAAAATGTCTTCATTTTTATAATTAATCTTGCATACATGAGCAAGTTACAAAGCAATTTTGGCCATGTCAAAATGCCAATATTTTCAACAAACATACACAAGAATTTCCCTTCCTTCTATAGATCATTTTCTTTGCACAAACAAGAATAACTGCACTCCATAATTTACACAAGAGAAAAAGGAGGAGGAAGATGAGAAGACTTGCAGTCCTGTGTACAGCCAAAAAAATCATGTGGCAAATAGCACTCTGACTCAGCGGCTAACATTGTGCCATACTATTTCTGTAGCATTTGTAACACTTCTCCAAATTTTTATGGTATTAGGACACTGCCAAATAATGAACACTGTATCACTGTGCTGATTCTTAGATTGCCAGCATGCACTGTCGAGCACAGTGGCTATATCTAATGGATCAGGTACATGCTTATATTAAAGAAAGAGAGTGTATTTGGCTTTTAAAAGCCAGTCAATCCCATAAACTTGCTTTTCCACCACCACCTTTCCTGCAGTGACAGGATCCACAAAGACATCTTTCTGACCGGGTGGAGATGGTGGAATCCTGCAGCAGGTCTTGTCCTACAATTTGATTTTCCAATTAAAAGATCAATGTCATTATTCATAGATTATATTTGCAACTGGACAAATGACATAAATTCAGGCCAAATATTCTGCTTCAATGTCAAAGATATAAAATAAAGACAGGAACTTTATTGCAGATTCTATGGGAGAGCAGAGGGCTGGCAAAATTCTGGGCCAAAGCACAGCACTTGGATGTTAACTTAGCAGCCAAGGTCCTTCATTCCTAATTTCCCTCCCTTTTGTGTTAATGGGGAAGATAAAGACAGCCTTATTTTTTATTGTGCTCAAAGCTGCACAGGGTTTCCAATAAAGCAATCTAAGCTATTTTATCAGTTGCTTGCATTAAAGAAATAAACCATGAAATTTAAAATACTGTGGCAAATGCCTATTTTCTACCAACTAAAAAAAAAACAAAAACANAAAAAAAAAAAAAACAACCCAAGGGGAAAAAAAAAACAAAACAGAAACGTAAAAGATCTTCACCAGTAAAAGCAGTAAAAGTTACACAGAATTTGGTAAGAGAATTCCACTTAGAAAACAGACTCAAAAGCCACCAGGAGCACAGCCTGTAAGAGCTCTATCAGATTTCCTAATACTGGGAAACCTCTAGGTTATTACTAAACAGCATTTGTTGATAGACTGAGACTTTGAGATGACCTGTGATGTAAAGGTTGGGTCTGAATTATACGTTGCAAGGGATGGTATTTTGTCTTTCTGAGTGGATCTGTATCTGTTTAAAAGCAACACTTCTTTTCATTAAGCAGAGGCGGCCCAGGCCATGAACTATGCACAGACAGTTTACATTACATGTGCGGAAGCAATCAACACTGGCAATATACATGACGTATGTAAAAGAAGTTGGAATTAATTTTTTTCCAGTGTATTAAAAAATAATAATATGGCAGTATCAACAAACACTCAACCTATTTCAGCCAGAGCAGAAGGCCACAGCTATAGGGCAAATGGAACTGATCAATATATTAGCCTACAGCAACACCCCCTCAGTGTACGGCTGGATGTTTGCAAGGCTCGGAAGATTAAATTGTCTGTGAAAGGTTTCTGCACTCCTACTCTAAAGGAGATACCCGGAATCCTGTTAACAAGCATCAGACTGAAGCCAACTTACGTTTTAACAAGGGCTGACTTAGAAGCCTGGCACAACAGTGAACAAGAAAACCCCTTGCAACAGAAATACTGTGTTTCAGTAAGAAATCAGTGCCCTGCCAGGACTAACTTGACAAATATGGTTATCGGTGGCACACGGAAATAGTTGCAAAGCAGCTGTTAATCAGGGAAACACATCATAGAACGCTGATGCCAGCACTCGCGAAAAATGCAAGGGGCTAATTATGAAGCCATATATCTCAGTAAGGAGGCGCCGCTGCCGCGTCCCCCCGCGCTCCCGCCCGGCTGCGCTGGGACACCGCGCCAGCGCCGCTCCTCCTCAGGACAAGCCGAGTCCCAGCTCGGTGATCGCACCCCGCACTCGGGAGAAACTCGTCTGCCGCACTGAACACTTGCCGTTTGTAAAGGAATTAACTGCAGGTCAGTCAGAGAGGGAAGAATGCTTCAAAGCGCCTGTGATTTCACTGAGATTTAAATGAAAACATACAGAACCCCAGGAATTATTTCAGTTGAGAGATAACTTAGAAACCTACAAAGTTCGGTAGATCTCAAAGTTGGATAGAGAAAAGTTTAAAAATGCTGTAACAACAACGGCAAAGCCCTCATGTAAAACAGTGAGGGGGAAAAAATTGCAGTTGAAAGCAAGATTCATGGGAGGCAGAAAAGCAAGATTCATGGGAACAAAGGCAATGAAGAAACACACTTTGAGCCATATCTGAGATGAAGAACCAGGAACTATGAGAATACAGAATAGCAGCCAAAACCAAACAAACAAACAAACAAACAAACAAAAAACCACCAAAAAAAACTAAAAACAAAACACCAAACAAACAAACACACACACACACACAAAAGACACAAAAAAAGGCCACAAAAAAAACAGCCAGAACAAAAGAAAAAAAAATTTAAAAAAGAAGATAATATAAGACCAAAAAGAGAAAACCCTAGGTGCTCGGAACTTGGACTGTGAGTGACACCTAACTCAGTGGTACCCACATGAAGGGTGAGGAAACTGGTCCTGGCCGTGCCCATGTCATGGGTCCCACTCAGCCTGGAGAAAAAGAGGTTCAGTGATCACCTTTTTGCTCTCTACAACTCTCAGTCAGGAGGTTGTAACCAGGTGGGATTTGGGCTCTTCTCCAAGAAAACAAGCGACAGGACAAGAGGATATAGTCTTAAGCTGCATCTAGGGAGGTTCAGGTTGGACACCAGGACCAATTTGTTCACAGGGTGATTCGACATTAGAAGGGGCTGCCCAAGGAGGCGGTGGAGTGCCTGAGGCGTTCAGGAAAAGCCCAGATGGCACTCAGTGCTCTGGTCTAGCTGGCAGGGCAGTGCTGGGTGCCAGGCTGGACTCAGTGGTCCAGCTCTTCCCAAGCCCTCCCTGTGAGGGCGAGACCCCCCGGCCCCGCGGCCCCGGGGCTCCCTCACGGCGAACCCCGCGCGCCCCCTGGCGGCGCAGCCGCCGCCCCGCTCCCGCCGTCAGAGCCCCAAATTAAGTGTTTTCACTCAGTGGAAATGAAATGTTTTGCAAGATGAAACAGAAAGAAAATTGAGGTTTTAGGTAATTACTAGTTGGCATTTACATATCACAGGCTGGTTCAACACCTATTCATTTTCCTCTTTTATTTTCAATTTTTTAAAATTGCTCATTAAAACGAACACATGACAGGGATGGGGGGAAAAATTGCTCTTCCTCTTTTTCCTGAGGACTACAAAATCCAGATCTACTTTAAATACATTTATCTATAATTATCACATACAAAAAAGCCTTACTTAATTTACATGAACAGGGTGACCAAAAAAAAAATTTAAAAAAATTTTAAAAGCGAGAAAAAAACCCGTGTGAGCTGTCAGTGTGTTGTGCCTGCGGAGCGCCGGGGCCAGGCTGGAGCGAGCAGTGCTGGAGCAGCTGAGATCCCCGGTGTTCTGCCATCCCGTTCCCATCCATCCCACCCTGCAGCTCAGCTGGCACACTGCGCTCTGGCTTGCCTTCCTCCCCTTCAACACACTTTCCCCTCATCTCTCCTGCTATTCCCACTACAAAGGAGTGACTCCACACAGTCCCTGCTTTCAACTTCTTTGTTCCAGGAGCTACTCCACACTTCCTCCAGCTGCTCCTGAAGGCGCGACCTTTCCACCTCCTTCATTCACACAGAATAAGCCTTTCCTCACATAACCTCACTGCTTCCAGGGATCCTGCTCTGCAGCTCCAATCACACTTACAGGCTCTCAGCTCAGTGTATTCTCCACTCAGATTCGCTTTGTTCAATTAAATACATCTATCCCATGCAAAGCCTTTAATTTTCCTGCACCATTTGGCTTTTTTTAAATTTTAACCTTGTGAAAGTCTTGTTTAACCCCACAAGGCATTTTAGGATACAATTTGTAGGAAAAATGCTATATAAAATAAAGTTTTATTGTATCATGTTAAGGACATAAAACATCCCAGATAGAAGTGTACAGGAGCTGACATGATAGACTAATATATTTTAAAGTCTATTGTGTAAATATGTATTTAGGGAATTCTAAAGCATGATATTATTGACCCAAGTCTCTCTTAAAACACATTGATATATGGAATAAAAACCCTTATGAAAAGTAGCAACTTCATATGTGTAGTAGTCACCTTTCAAAGTGAAATATCTGTCATCAGGTTTTTATAATTCGATTGAGAACACAGTAGACATCCTGACAAAATTCCTGTCTTTTTAACAGGAATAATATTTAGGCTAAACTTACATGCATAAATCTAAAAAAACCCAGAAACTTTTACATGTACATTAAAAGAAACATACAATAACTATTTTGATTTGCAGAGAAAATGTGCTAGATATGTATTTTTTTTTATTTCAGAAATACACCTCCAAATGAGACTTCATAACACCAGGCTTAACACAATAAAAACTGTTACAGGGAAGTGATAAATGCTGGAAAAACATCTTATAAGAAATATGAGCAGAAGAGCAAACTAAGTGTATTAAACTGATAATGCAGCCATAATAAATTTAACCAGTGAGCAGCATGAACCTTTTTTCTAGAGTTCAAACATTTTAAGTTTTTATTGAAGAGAAATCATCTCACTTTCGGAGGGAAAATAAACTTTAAAAATCCCCTTTTCGTACTTCTGCCTAAGCTGAAGTCGCAAGCTCCCTGTAATCCCCAGTAGCACCAAAGAAGGAATTGCGGCGCGATGAGCAGGGTGGGGTTGCGGGGGGGATATCGCCTGCAGTCCAGCTGGCAGCGAATATTTGAAGTTCTGTTTACATGAGAACGGCAATAACGCCGGCGCTGAGCGCAGGGATCCCCAGGGTCAGGAGGGAATAACCGCAGAGCTGCGTCTCACGCCGCAGGTGCGGGAGCTGCTCCCCTTGTGGGGGAACCACCACAAGGTCAGCAAACTGAATCTCCAGGACCTAAGAGAGGTGCCAGACAGAAGGCCAAAGCCTAGGGAAGAGAATCAGCTTTTTACAGTTTTCCATGACAGTACCCAATTTCCACAACTCACTTCTCCCTCCTTACAGGAGGAGGCTTAGGGATCACTGGGGCTACGCTGTAAAATAGATCCTGTTTGAGCTCAGTCACTCCAAAGGAATGTGGCAACCTAGTGTCCAAGATGCTCACTACAGCAGAACTAGGACCAGTCCCTGGGTCCACAATTGGAAAAAATGCGTGATCCAGGTTCCAGGGGGGCAGATGACAGCACCTCCAACTCTCACCTTCCTCACCCCTCTCTCTCCCCCTGTTGCTATTACTGCAGAGCTCAAATACAGCAGCTTTCAAAAGAAATCCCCTTTACCCTGTTTCCCTTCACATGTGTACAATGTAAAAACCAATGAAGCTGTAATTTATTATGTTTTTATTCTTTTAACTGCAGGGCAGACAAAGACTGCAGGATGTTCATTCACACGTTAGGGAGCTGGAGAATTATGTGAGGATAGAAGCCTGTGTCACACCTAACAATTGTGCCCAAATACTTAAAATTATTATTGAATGGGAGACTCCAGAAGGCTGAATCAAGCAGAGATGTACCAGAACAGGAGCACTGTTCACACTTACTTAGGTCCTTCTAATTCCACAGTCAAGGGACTGGACAAAACCAGTAATACAATGGTTTAGATTTAGTCCAAGAGGATTGAAAGCAGAACTCATCTGCAGAAGAAGCTATAAAGATGTTTTAGACTGAAAAGACTCAAATTACAACAAAAAACAGCAAGTTACTATTCCTTGAGCCTCCTATTTCAAGAACCCCATTTCACAGAATTTTTAAATCTTAGGAAATATCGATTAGAGAATGAAGGTTTTCCTTTCAGCAATAAAGCCCCAAACAACTAGGGCTGAAGTCAGGGAGCTGTGATGGTGTTAGGACAAATGACAGAATAAATACAGGGGATACTGGAGGAAACTATCTGGATCACCAGAATCCAACAAACAAAAGGTTTCATGTTGAAAACATTAAAGAAGCTGGAAATTGTGACAGGTGCACAATAAATCATGCAAACCACAGCAGTTGGGAAGAAACAGCAAAAGGAGGACTTAAAACACTGGAAGACCTTTTTCTAAATTTATTTTTTTATTTAGAACTCTCTGGGACAAGAATGGCTTTTTTTTCCTCTGCATTTGCACAGCGCTTGGTGCTGGTCTGCAACTGGCCTCCTCGACATTTACTGCAACACAAGTAATAATAAAGACTGAGCAGACCATGCACTTTGTTCCTGCTGTTAATTGCCCCATTAAGGGAAAAATGAAGTAAGGGGCAAGAAGCCTGATTGGCCAGAGCTGCCCCATCTCTGGGGACTGCAAGTGGAATAATTTTATAGATTCAAAAGCAGCTGCGTCCCTTGTCTTTGTCCAGTTCTCAGCAGAACGGAGCTCGCATCACACAATTCCTCCTGCAAATCTAGCAACTTGCATGACCAGCCTCAAAAGGAACTGAGCTTCCTTGTCAATTATTAGGTTGTTTCCTCTATAACAGGGGTGAAACACAGTAAAATCGCAAACATGAGGAACATTTCCATGGTAGCTGTCCAGACCATAAATATTCTGCAAACAATGGGCCCACTTCATTTTCCCCTGGGGTCAATCTAGCATTGTTCATGGATGTTACATTCACTGCTTAAAGAAACAAAGCATCTAAGTGTCAGAACAAATCCAGGATGCTGCTCAACCTATACAGCACTGTGCATACCAAAAAACTGCATGTACCAAACAATCCAGCGTACTGGTCACCTACTCTTCTTTCTCAAAACACCTGACTAAGATCCCACCATCCTAAAAGGAGTTAAAACATCCAAGAGAATTAGTTCTACAGAGATTTAAACTGACGCCTGTGTGCTTGTCCCAGATGCCTACACAGAAATTTGGGTCCAAAGCAGGAAGGCCTGAAAAATCAGAGACGGTTCAAAACAGCACTTCTGCTGGATTTTATTTTTCTTAAACCTTGGCAGAGCCAGCACATGTCAGGGACTATTATAATTATGCTCTTTATGTGCTGAAAAATTAATAAACAATTACTCACTTCAAGAAAAAAAAAAGAAAGCAGCCATTTCCTTGACAAATGCTGCAGAAAGCATCAACAATCTCTCTGAAATCTGGGTCCACAGCAGGGAATTAACACCAAGGGAAGAATGGCCACTGCTGCTACAGACTGGAATGACTGGAAACCCAAGCCTGTAAGGCAGCTTTCTCAGGAGTCTGCACCTTATCCAAAGGAGCTACAAAGCATTTTTATATCTTTGTAAGAGAAAAAAAAGTACATTCAGTCTTTAATGCTGCTTTGGCTCACATACAGACTGGTCAGTCAATTTCTATCAAGCCACAAAGTCCAAAATTTGATGTTTGAAATGCACTAGTTTCAATCCCACTAGGGCCAAAAAGGGCTTCTACACTCTCTTCGTGGCTGCAAAAGCTCTGATGTGGTAGGAAGTCAAGCTCATCTTCCCAGGAAACCATGAGAAAGATAAAAAAATAACTTTATACACACTTTCCTGAACAGATGAATGAGACAGCAAACATCTGAGCCCTTGATAAATTCTCACAGAAATTTATTCACAGCCTAAATTTTGACTAAAATCTACCATTCAGTAAGTTCTTCCCTAAAATACTGGCAAGCACTATATTAACTTCCTTGAGACTCCATAGGGAACTCCAGCGCACTTGCACTGAAAGGCTTCCAATATTCTTTAAAAAAATTAAATAAGCTAAATAAATCCCGCATATCCCTTTTTAAGCAGACCCACACTACACAGCCTTCTCCCCACCTTAAATCAATGGTAACCCAATTCAAATGCCTTAGAGCTCTGTCTGAGAACTAGTGGAGAGATCAACGCTTTTTATCTTAAGGATTATGGATCACTCCCAGGGTGACTAACACACCCAGCAGCCCATTAGAACCACCACAAAGGGCAGCTGCTCCTCCTCCCACCCCTCTGACTTGAGAAAGCAGCATATAAAACTTCACCCCTTCACGTTGCAGTTCTTCGCCTGCCTGCCTTGTTTCATACTCTAAACACACCAAGATTTATTAACCTTTACAGTAAAAACAAATAAAATGATGATGAAGTAAAAACACAGTGATGTAAGGGCTGCAGCTAGCACCATTTATCTGTGGAAATCCAATTAGTGCTCAAGTGGCAGAGATACCTGGAAAAGTGCTCACAATCAAATCAAAAAAAGATACAAAAACATTAACCTGATGGCTAAAAACTCCACATTCAAACATTTAAAGTAATAAGGGTGCTTTTATTGAGTATTTTCTATATTTCATTAGGTCCTAAATTGACGAGGAACCCCAGAGATGCATTTCCTGGGCTTTTGGATCCTTAGACCAAATGCTTGACTTTGTTGTTGGTGTTGTAAAACACAAAAAGAAAGAGTGTTTCTTGCTAGAATAGCAAACTTCTTTCTGCAGTAGAAACTACAGCAACAACTGCACATCCAGGAAACACTGGAAAGCCTACAAGGATATTCTTTGATCTGAGACATTCATTCTGTACTCACCATGAAGTGAGCAGAAATGTTGTTGCTGTTGTTTGAATTATTTCTCATGTAAGAATCTGGATTTACCTGTACAGTTGTGCTTTACCAGAAACTCATCTGTCAAAGCCATGTCCCTCGGCTGGGAAAGGGACCACGCTGATGGGAATGGATGCTGGAAAGAAAGTACCCACTGCACACCTTGAGGGGCTCAGAAAGGAGATAGCAACACAATAAATAAATCAGTCAAGCCCCCAGCAGCAGGGCCCCCAGATTAGCTCTGATTACAAGACTTACAGAAAAAGCACACAGCACAACGTCCCTGCTGTGCCCTCTGAATACTGTGACTCTGCTGCTTTCTGCCAGCATTAAATTCACTTAAATTTATTAAAAGAGGAATCAGAAGAGAGTCACTGTCAATGAACAGAAGAGCAAACTTCTGAGTAACAAGCTCTCTAAAAGCACAGAACAGGAGACAATAATATTTTACAATTTTGGGAACATCTAATAGAACCTTCCCCAGAGTACCCATTTCTGTGCACTGCTTGAAGGCTGCACAGAGGAACTGAATCTACGCATCCAGAACAGACTGCATTAAATGCAAAATAAAATGCACTGAAATTCCATTCCAAGGTGAATTAACTGAGTTAAAAGAAGCAAACTTCCTTGAATTATACAGAAAAATAGGGTTTATTTTGTATTTTTCCGTCTATTTTTAAAAGTCCAAAGTCTTTATCACCTCTGCAGGGATATTTCATGACAGATCACTGTCAGGATTTTTATTTAAAGATAATCCTTAACTTTCTTTCTTTGTAATATGAATCCACTGCTCAGAAATAAATTTAAGACTCAAGAATATCATATGAACAACTTGGGCTGTACTGGGTACCAGAAAAATAGTTATTTCCTGACTTTACTGTTTCCCTGGGCTGCCACTCCAGCTCAAGTGTTCTGAACAGACTGGCCATATTTGTGGCATTCCCTTTCTGCAAAGAATATTCATGAATTAGCTTCCACATGACACAGAGCGCAAACTGCCTTTAGGAAGAAATTTCTACATCTCTTTAACTTTTGTGATTGGTATGTAGCAAATTACAAAGAGGAATACGATACCCAGAATTTGAACGCTGAAACTGAAAATGTTTAACATTAAAAACTGAAGAAAGAAAACCTGTACCAAACAGATCCAACACAGCAACATTTAGATTCCCCTCCTCTCCATCCCCTGCAACCAGCAGGGATGAGAACAGGGTGAAAATCAGTGGTGAGAGACCTCCTGCTCTTGTGTGGAGTATAAAGAGTCCCGGATTATTATTCTGCATTTGCATGTGGCAGCAAATGTGTAAATGTTTTAATAATATAAAAATCCCAATAGAGTGGAGGAGGAGGATATGAAAGAAAGAAATACAAGGACATTTACTTTCTTGGGAGTGAGATAGAAAGGAAAAGAGAGAAAGAAGATGACATGATAAGGGACAAAGCAAGCTTTTCTGGGGTATATCTGGAAAAAGCTAAAAGAGAAATCATTAGGAAGCCCATACTGCATCTACAGTGATACAGTGTGGATCAATTCATTTAACACTGCCCTGTACATTTACAGAAAAGTACTTTTGATATAATAAAGGCTCATAAACACACAGAAATTGGGTTAGACCTGTTTCAAATTCCTGCCAAACAATGGTTCAGAAAAATGAAGCTCTATTTTAATTAGCTCGACTCAAGAGTGATTTGATAACAGCAGATGCTGTCTGGATGCTTTCAGCTTGATGGGCTCCACATACATGAACTTAAGAGTGGCTTTGATGCAATTAGGTATCTCCCTCTCCTTTAACATGTGTTAGGCTGAACCAATGGCTTGTGTCTATTTAATGTCTTCAACTATAGGGATATTGACACTCCTCATCATTCTTCTCCAAAAGAGAGGAGCTAAAGTGAAGAGAACAGCTTATTTGGGGCTTTCCCACAGTTCCAGCAACTGGAGGACAGAGAGGAACAACTCACAATGTAATATTAAGAAACATTAGGTCTGTTTCTATCACAAACCACATTTCCTGGCATGTCATATTTACAAGCTTGGTTAGTTTCAGTCAAAAAATCTGCCCTGTCAATTGCTGCTTCAATTTATGTAATTTTCTGTAAAAACAAGAGGGATTCAATAACAATTCCATACATCCCTTTCAGTCAGATATTCCCAGAAGATACCCCACAGCCACTGCACCATTAGAGTGGCTTCCATGCAGTCATGGTACTGCTCTCCCACCTACTGTGGGAGCTTCCTTTTAGGGACAACTTCTATTCCTGGAAATATTTGTGCATTGGCATCTTAGAGGCGCCATTGCCTCTCTGAAGGGATGTACCTACCTCACCCTGCAGCCAGAAAGCACAGGCATTTGCTAAAGGACACATGCAACATAGGAGCTGCTTTAATGCATCAGGGACAAGGCTAATAGGAGGTCTTGATTTGTTAATTATCTGTCAGTTTGTCACAGCTGGGCTGCAAGGAGTGGGTGAGGGGGAATCTTTCTGCTTGGTTCTTTCTCTAAATGCTGAATTAGGCTGTCAAAACCTTCATCCCACTACAAGACGCTGTGAAAAGAAGAGCCAGACTATCCTTTTCTTCCTTCTTTTCCTAGCAGCATTTGCTGCTTCAGATGTCCTACCCTCCCACCATGACTGCAGAAATGTATACTGCATATAGAAAATGACCTTCACACCATCACACCATGCCCCGTTTAGTCAAGGGACATTAGCAGACCTGAGCAGGATAAATCAGAGAGGAAATCCCAGTGCCAGGGGAGCACACAAGAGGCATTTATTGTGTAAGGAGCCTTAAAATTGCTACCTGCTTGAATCAGCAATTTCCAGGCAGGGCTTGGGAAGGCTGAAGGCCTGGCCCCTGTGAGAGCAGACAGATAGATATACATGGAGTCACAGAGATAAAAAGGTGGAATAGTGTCAAGATTCCCTTTAGTCTAACATCTCTGCCCCACGTAATCCTCTAAGTAGGGGTAAAAGTTCATGCTGTGAAATGGGATAATGTATGGAATACCCCCACGGAGACAAAGCTAGAAAAGCAGAAAGCAGGCTGTGATACAGCAGTAGAATTTACCATAAATGCTTATACCTCCTAAATCCAGCTAAACGTGGCTGTTAAGCCATGAGAGCCCAGGGAGATTCCCACCCACTCCTCTGCTTTCCCTGCAGGCCACATCCAGAGCATCCCATCACTCAAGTCCTTTCCTCAGCAGGATTATGAAAAATCCCCCGCAGGAGCTTCCCACATCCAAGAGCCACACCCCTTCCTACCACCAGCGACGCTGCACCCTTTCAGGTGTGGGAGGCTTGAGGTTTATTCCCTCTGCACAGGGGCACTGCCTGCTCAAGGTGGGAAAGCAGAGGGCATTCAGTTCTGCCTTTGACCAGGTGATTAGAGCTACAAACTCACCGCAACTGGACAAAATAACCATGAACATTGCTCATTTCAACATTTCAGCAGTTAAAAAAAGTTGTCTTGAATTAACATTTGTGTATTTTACACATAGGACAGCCAAGGAGCACATAAGTATGGTCAGCACACAAGTCAAATTCTCAGAACAGTTTTCTTCTGTGCACCATCTTCTCCTATAGCTGGAAAAACTGGTGCTTTTCATCTTTTGATCTAAAATCTTTAGAACTAACATTTAATTTTCTAGTGCGATGCCCAGAAGAAGACCTACAGCTTCCTTGACTGATTATTTAGTCCTGAGCACTAAAACTAATGATACATTTTGCACAGACAGTTGTACCTTCCTCAGATAGGGTTTACTGAGAAATCCACTGGGACAAAATAACTGTCTCTGTTTCATCAGGTGAAGTTAACAGAGCCATTTTGGGCAATATTTCCAGAACTTAATCCCAGAAAATAAAATTTGCTTAAGCATTGCTTTTAAAAATTTATGCAAGCGTGACTCCCTTTTTCACTCATATACAGTGGTGGCTCATCCCACATTCCGCTGAGATGGCATCAAGTTCCTTCAGGAAAATAAGAGTTACTGAAGTAAATGCTACCTCTTCAAACTAGGAGGAAGACATCCCCAAACAGCAATTACAAGTAGAAAGCTGTTTACTGGTGAGTGACTTTGTGACTTCCTTTGAAGCCTTTGCATCCCTTTGGAGTTCTAACCTAAGTTTGAGAAATTCTGCTTTAAGGAACTAAACTATAAAGAGACCTGGCACTGGTGATGACAATGTGATGACACAGCATTGCTCCCCACCCTACACCTACATAAGAGCTCAGGAGCAATTTCCCAGCAGGTCCTGGTGGCACCAGCCCCTCTGCCCCACAGTGATACAGGCTCCTGGGTGCTGGGATGATGCTGGAGATAACAACCCAGCAGCATCGATAATACAACCAATGCAGCAGTCAGCATTAATTATCCCAAACTACTACAGGGCAAGGCCTGTGTCTCTCAAAGCATCTGTCTCTCAATCTTCTGGTCTTTAATAAAATCACCCTCCCAGCCATAGGGTGTAACTGGAATTGTACATACACATGTGCATGCAAAAACATTAATGCATAACGAGAGATTCAGGTCCTCATTTAAAAATTGAATAAATAAGAATTCACCAAGGAATTCTGCCCAGGTCTGATTTCCAGATCTGGTTTTGCTGCATTCTTGCCCACAGCCTGAAGAGCTCTGGGTGCCTCCCTATCCCTCTCCAGCTGCACCATCCTCTTCAGATTCAGACTTCTTGCACCTATAATTATTAGGTGCTCTGTGCCAGGCTCCTTTAATTAACCAACCCAACTCTTCTCCCTTTGGGATCAGACTAAGCTCTTTTTTATTAGATCCATCATTAGCTCCATCAGTATCTAGGCCTAAACACGATACCTTATACCACTCCAGGAGTGGGGCTGTAGGGTGCAAATGACCTCCAAAGCACCTGCCTGCAGGAGAGGCAAGAAAAGCAAGGTTATGAACCCAGGAAAAGTAGCATGAGGGGTGGATACAACACCCTCCAAATCCAAATCAGCAAAAAAGACACAGCTCAAAATCTTCAGGAAAATGCAATGTGTGAGGGGACCTTGATGTTCCTGTGAGGTGCCTCTGCAGTGCTGAAGGTGGTTCAATCCAAAGAACAAAGGAGCAAGAACAGAATAAATCCCCTTATTTGTCATTACACTGGAGCCAACCTTGTGATTTTCAGGGCTTCAAGAAAGAGCCAAGCATTCCTGGAGTGCACTACTTCCCCAAACCTCACTTTCTCTGACTGACAGTCTTATCAACTTTCATTCTCTGAAGCTGCTTCACCTAATTCCTAGACAAACTGCAGTCCACACAGAAAAAAACCCAAAATGTCCATGTGCACCCTGGCCTTTGTGGACCCTGAGATGTCCTGTACAGAAGTGCTCAGGCAGGTGGCAGGGAGAGAACAGGAGGTGGAAAGCAGAAGAGCTGGTAATGGCCTGGGATTTCTTGGGACAGGCGGTCACTGCAGCTGCACAGCCTGGCTTCCCCAGAGAGTTTTCTCAAGGAGAAGCCAGCCATCGATCTCGGGACACACAACTTCCAGGACCGTTCCTTATCTCAGAACAGCTTCTGCCACGAATTCCTGAATGCGCTTTAATGTTTAAATTATTAAATGCATTAATGTATTTACATTATTCAAGTCGTATGTGCATTTTTCTAAGATAATTTATGTATAAGAGCTTGAATGTCCATGACTGTTAATGTCTACAACCCTTCCTGTTCATTATTGATTCTGGAAGGAAAAAAAAAAGGCAGTGTTTTAATGCCTTATTTTTAATGTATTAAGAGTCTGAATAAGTGCATTCTCTTTTTTCTTTTGTAATTTCATAATTTAAGTAGTGCATTTATTAAACTGACACAGTATGAATTGTGGTGAAGCCTGGCACAGGTCCATGCTGCCAACGCAGCCCAACCGACCATCACGCTACTCTGCAAATCAAGCACAAGCTCAGCTCCTCTTACTCCAGCTTCTACTCCCTACCTGAAATCAGAAGGGACAGACTATAAAGTCTTTTTAACAAGTATTTTCTCTGCTATTTACATGGCTTTTCTCTGTCATCTCAATTTTAAGTTGGTGTTTTTTTTTATGTTATTGATGAACCATTTGAATGCAAACCTGGTTTTTCAATGAGCTTTGACACACATACTACAGCTTAAAAATGTCTACAGTACCTTCTAATCCCTGTAATTCCCAAGCTCTTAAGAAATCTAAACTGAATATAATTTTGCTGTTTCTACACCACAGCTGTCACATCATAAATCCAAAAATTTGCTCATAGGTTAATGTTCACAGGCAAATGAAACACAGAATTTAGGTCATGTCCACTGCTGAACCACAGTCACTTCCAGAGCAGAATGCAGAGCTATTCAGCAGTAGCTGCCCATCTGTGTGGCATTTTGGGACACGAATGCTATAACAGGCAACAGAAACTGCAAAGAAAAAAGTCAGCTAACACACAACAGAGTTACCTCCGCTCACTCCACCCACACTTAAATGGTGTGTATGGACATGCACTTCATATATAAATTATGTGTAAATGCCTTGGATGTTTATAGCCAAAAATACTACCTCCAAAGTCCAGTTTTTACTGCCACACAAATCCACTGCCAGCTGAGCCTACACAGAGCAACAGTGACACCCGATGGCCTTCAGCTTAACCTTGGGACACAGCTCCCTGGGAGGAGAACCCAGGGGTTCCATTCCCTCTGTCGACGTGGTGGCCCCAACCCCAATCACCTATCAGAGCAACTCATCAAGGAGCTGAGCTGCGGAGAGATAAAACTTGCTGTACGTAGGCACTGTATGTAATTAAGAGTGTGCATAAGTTTCACAGTACATTCTGCATAATTACAGCCCTGCCTGGCACCGCTGCCAGCGCGAGCATGAACACACACGCACACACATAATGTATGCACAATATTGTGCATATGGACTTGGGAAAAGACAGGGAACAGTGAAAGTTGCTGGCTGTTGTTTTAAGAGCTGACTCTGCCATTTCTAAGGTTAAGTTTGTGTTTTTTTGCTACTCATTACCATTCTTTAACTGTTACAATTTATATCAGCATATAATGTTAAATAATTACAGGGAGCGGAGCTCACTCTAGCGAGGATATAAATGCGCTGTGGGATTCTACAGATTTAAACAAATAACACTCACAGCAGGGGGTGAGCAGATGAATTAGCATTAATATCCTGCCTGGGAGATCCCAGTGCAGTGTTATGGCTTAAATACAGATCTTTTCTGTAACAGTCAATATGACAACTACTACCAATACAGCCCAGCACATCCACCAGTCAATATACAGATTCAACTGAAAGAATGCCCTCGTAACAATCCATACAGCAGCCAGTTAAAATAAATAACTTCCCTTTAACAGTCTATATCACAGCCAACTGCATTAAAACCTTCCCTTTTAAGGTCTATACAATAGTCAGCTAAATGGAAAAATTGGCATCCTCTTGGCAGCTTCAGAGGGAAGTCAGGCACCAATGGGTGAGGGACTGAACTCCGATTTCGCCTCCTGGGGACGAGGGGTGTCCCTCCATGTCATGGCAGGGAATCCTGCTCTGCTGCTATCACAGCTTGCAGTGAGAGCACCTCCAAAGCCACCACTTTATTATCTTTCACAAGCAAGTACATTTGGTTTAAAACAATAAAGACCAAAACCTATTTCTTTCCTGACATGAACAAGGAATCAGACCACAGTTGGCCAGCAGTAGCCAGCACATAGATGCATGTTTCCTCAAAGGCAATGTGCTCTTTCTAGCACCTTTACCACTAGAGAGATATCCCATCTCAGCCTAAAAGCAGAACCCAAACCTCTCTGCTTTAAAATCAGTAGCTGCTTTTTCACTCTCTAACAAGAAGCAACAGGCTGAGGAAGGCTGAGAGTCTGCCTCCCTTGGACTAGAGCACAGCACTTTATTGTGCAACAGCAATTGCAACAGACCATAATATAAATCATGACAGACATGGTTACAAAGCACTCAAATCGGAGAACTAAACTGGAAGAAAACCCATGGCCATGACAAATTCTGTCACAAGGCCACTTTTACACTTAGGGTCAAATCCTGTTCTCACATGGATAGATTTTATCCTGGTACCCCTCTAATGGGAGGGAGTGGCTGTAAATTCACACTTCAAATTAACTGACCTGCAAAACAAACCTGCAGAACTTCAACAAATTACAATAATATTTCTTGAGGCAAATGAAGAAGTAAAACACAGATAAAAAGAGTTACAAAGTACTTAATACTGAGCTTAGAGTTTACAAACTGCTGTACAAGCAGTAATAAATATTGAGAAAATTAAATGTGTAGTTAGTTTCGTATTTTCCATACTGCTACGCAATTTTACCAAAAGAGACTTTTACCGCTAAAATGCTGCATTTGCTACCTTCCTTTAAATGAAAGGAGATAGACGACAATTTTGTTAGAAATAGAAATGATAAAGCAGGAATTGCATTTATTTTTTAAAACTCCACAAATTCAAAACATCTGACTGCTTCCTTTTTAAGAAACCTGTCCCTTTGGGTATGTATTTTAAAACATAAACATAAACCAGGGGCCTACAATCCCACCAGATGTTTGGCACCTGGAACCTTTTCAAGTAATTGATTAAGAAAGTAATTTTATTTTCAGGTAACAGGAAAAAAATTGTGTCTAAAATCTTTCACATTTTCAGTGCTATAATTCTACTTCAGATTTGAAGGGAAGACTGCAGCAACAAACCCATTCCAGCTTGCAGCCTCCCAAATTAAAAATAAATACACACCACCCCTATTCCAGAAGTCATGGTTTGAAGCTTTGACCGTATTTTGCAAAATGACAGTTATTAAAAACAACAAACATGCATCACTGTGAGTCATCTGGTTTCCAACTTCTGAGTCAAAAGGGGCTGATTCCACACAAACTGAAACCTGGCTCTCCGAGGACTTGCATGTTTAACGATTTGTATCTCTGCACCACAGCTTCAGAACAGGATGTGGAAGAAAAGAATGAAAAGGAGGGAGAAAGGGGAGGGGAGGGGAAGAGAAAAAACACTTTTTACTGGTCCCAGTGTCACTGCAAATAAAGACCACGTCAAGATTTAAACCATAATAATGGAAAGGCTATAAGGTCCCTGCTATAATGTTTCCTCTGATATTCCCTTTCATAAATGTTCTCTCTACGCTGCATGCTTGGCAATAATACATGTAACGTTTGTGAACCAGCCCCGCTGGGGAAGCTGCAGCATATGAAGCCTCACACAACACACATTAGAAGCCAGGCAGTTCATTTACCAGCTCCCCAACTTTCCTTAGCTCACCCATCATCTTCAGGAGAATGCAACAAACATGAGGAGACAAGTCATATAAAGCAACCTTCAAATATGTTTAGCTGGAAACAGATTTGCATGTGCCAAAGCATGGACATGCAGCTGCCTCCTCCAGTGCAACATCCTTCCAGGTTCCCAGCTCCTCCCAGTACAAGCAAGACCCCCAAACCCATTCACAGCCGTGCCAAGGGTGTTGGTGGCACCTGAGCTTCCTCTTGGCACAGACAGGGAAGGACCCATTCCCTTAAGGGAGCTCAGCTCTGCCTTCCCAGAAGGCAGAGGCACCTGCATGGCTGGCAGGGGAAGTCCAGACACAGCATCACCTCCATAATTCCAGAATTTACACTGGAATCCCATGGGCCACTGGTTCTCCAAGGGACCTGATAGCTCTGCTTTGAGGCCTACTGGGTGTTTGGCAGCTGACCATTAGACTAGAAACCAAGTCCCTCTTGACAGAACTGTGGCAACCTGAGTCGAGAAAGGGGTTTTCAAAAAACCCAGGGTTGGGGGCCGGGGGCAGGCCCATGTCAGTCTTGTCTGTAATTCTCAATCACTGCACAGAAAGTATTTATATCCTGTTGGCAGCATGTGCAACCAATGCGACTCCCCGTGTCAGAGCTGTCAATTATGGACTTGACTTATGAGGAAAGATTAAATGAGCTAAATATGTAGAGCTTGGCTAAGAGACCAGGATGGGGGTGGGGGAAGGAGAAATGATGTGATAAGTGTCTGCAAACATCTGAAGGGTGCAGATGCTTAAGGAGGAAAGGAAAGGAAACACTTAGGATCGAACACAAAACAAACAGAAGCAAGCTGGAAGACACAGGAAATTCTCGCTGTATAGCTGGGAATCTCCATTCCAGCAAGACTTCCTCTACCGTTGAACTGTATCCCAAGGAATAGCACCATTCAGGCTATTCAGGCACTTGACAAAACACCAGAACGCCGACAGCACAGGAGAATTCTGCTCTAATCAGAAGATGAAACAAGTAATGTAAATAAGTGGTACATATTGTGAGTGCCTGCTCTTGCCTCTCTCCAGCTGTTAAATCATTTTACTAAAAAGCCATGCATACTTTCTTTGTTATTTTTCCAGACTGATACTTGTCAAAGTGTGTTACAGGGTCACAGCTGGGAACAGGACACGGTTTGTACAAGGTAACAGAGAGAGGTGCTATGTAAATGTGCACAAACACAAATTAAAAACCCTGAAAACTGTTAGGCTGTTTGAAAGGATTTGCAATATAAGTGACATATGGAGAAATACAAGAAATACGAAAAGCAGTGAAAATTCCTTCTAAGGTGTCATGGTCAGAGACTCCAAATCCAAGATTCATACCAACTCTCAACTTCCTAGTTTGGCACATCTTGGTTCTGAAGATGCTGGCATCAGAAGAATCTGAAGAATGTATTCCTGCGTGCTGTAGAGAAAGTTCTTTCAGGTTCTTGAATATTCTGCCTTTTGTGGCCCTGCTACCTCACTTTTAATGTGATGAACAGATCTGAGGCACAACAAAGACGCCACAGGCATGGCAAATGTTTTCAAATGGCATGATCTCCCAGGTCAAAGTAGGAGAGGGGGCCAAGAAGGAAGGAGGAAGGCAAGAAATGAGGGAAGTTATCCCACTAGGCAGCTATACTCTTATGTGGATCCCAGGCTGTCACTAGACTCGTTTTGATTGCAGTTAACGATCACACAGGCAGTGCCTGGGCAGAAGGAGTCCAACTCTCCAGTGGGGTCAGAGGCAGGAGAAACATTAACAATCTCTAGCAACCTTTTCCAGACTAGGAATTTAATACCGTGGACTCAAGAGGCACTCCAGAAAAAACAAGTTCCTGCATAAAGTTATTTCAAGAAGCTAAAAAGGCAGTCAGTCACTCTGTTCTTCAGCGGGTCCCTCCTCTCTTCAAGCACAGAGAACTGTGGGCAATTGCTGCCCTCTACAAGCTGCTCTGCACATAGCAAAGCTCCCACATCTGGAGCAGGAATTATGCCTTTATCCCACCTTGATCCCATAACCAGATTACCAATTACCATTACCAGTGCAGGTACCAACAGCTGGGGTGCACACAGCAAAGTACTCCCAATCCTCCTGCCAGCTGAGCAAAGTAGGACATGAGCTGCAAAATACTGTTTGTAGGTGTAGCACCCTCAGACCATGAAAGCATCACATGAACATAAAAAAATTGGTTTTTTCAAGGGGAAAATACCAAGTATTAAGTATTTCCAAACTGTGTGCCAGTGTGTTTTTCCAGTGTCTCAAAGCACCAGTATATTTTGTACAGGATGATTTGCTCTTAAACCTGCTTTAGACTGTGACTACTCCAAGCTTTTAGCTCTCATAAATTAATATATAATGCTGTAATACAAGTTATATCCCAAACTATTACAGTCTACCCTTTTTAAAAACTGAGATTTAAGGGAATTCCAAACTTTTCCACTGACCTCAAATGGGCAGTTTAACCTGGTATGACAGTGTTTCTTTAACAACATTCAGGGAGTCAATCTGCATCTGTGTGCTTGGAACACATTAATATATTTGTCTAAATCAACAGAGTAAAAGGAATCGACAGATAAAGAGAGTGCACTTTGCATGAACGACAAAAGAAGTCAATGAACATCCAGAAGAAAGAGAGAAAAACAGGCAAAACCCAATAATCTTGAACCTATCACAAGGTCAAACACAAGAGAGCTCTGCTTAGTAAATCACAGAGCTCTCTGCAGCAAACCAAAGGTTATTGTGCGTGGCAGTCACACAGCTCTGGCTCCCTGTTTGTGGCCCAATAATCCCAGAATCTGCAATCCCAGGAACTGCCCTCCACAGCCTGGTGGAATTATTGGCCAGCACTACCACAGCAGCACCTCCCCAGACCAACTGCAGCATCATCATACAGGAGGTTCCTGCCTGGACGGGAGGTCGTGATGCTGAGGTCTCTCTCCCTCTCCTGCTGACAGTGGTAAATTACCCTGACTAATGTTTCCCTGGGGGCTGTAAGTTAGTTGCCTACTGACTCTGGCTGTCTGGAAATCCCCTCTGGATAGATTTACTTTTAGAGAATCATGCAGTGTACGCCAACACTAGGAACAAACCCATTCTGGCAGATGGAAAATTTGTACAGTAAACAGGTATAAATCTTGTCTTAAACAATAAAGGGTGGAAAAATGAAAAACAGTGTGATGGGGAGCATTTCTCCAGCACACTCCAGCCCCTCACATTATTTCTGGGAATAAAAAGCTCTTGTTGAAGAAGAAAAACAACCAACCAAACAAAAAACACTATAATTTTCTGCAACTCTAGACCAAGACTTTTGAAATGCAAAAGAAATTATAAGGATATTACAAGGTATCCCTTGCTAAAGAATGTGCTCCAGAAAATAAAGTATGTGTTTTCTAGTGAAAATACCATTCTTGATTTCATTTCGAACAGCGATTTCAGGCAAAGAAAAACTTAAAAAAATTCTCATGTATCACATTTTCTGTAGGGCTTGACAGGGCAGAAGGAGCATTTACTCCTTCATAAGAAGAGGGACATGGATTCTCAATTTGCCCAATGTTTGTTTATAAAAAATCAGTACTGAGTACTCTTAACTGACATGAACCCTGGCAAACTCCATCAAATCTTGTGACAAATCTGTAGCCTCTCCTCATTCGCACTCGTGGTCTTGTTCAAATGCTAAAGACAACAGTATTTGTTAGAATCAGTCTCCACCAATAGCTCTAATTACACCAGTTAGAGCTAAAAGTAAAATCTCAGTTGCAAAGCTCCTTTCTCAGAAACCTAAATGAAATTTTCTGTACTTGCACTCTACTTGAGAGGAAGCTTAACAGAACAGATAAGATGAAAAATGAGACAACAAACCAGGAAGGATTTAATAATTCTACTGTCTGTCACTCACTGCAGTGTACCTTGTGATGTTTGCACAAAAAGGGTAGTTGAAAGTGTTCAGGCCATTACCCTGACCCTTAAATATTTGAAAATCAATTTAACAAAGGGTGGGGAAAAGCCACGAGGGCTCCAGCACATTCCAACACACTCTACACTAATTGCTATAGAGGCAGCAGTAATTCTTGTTAAGTTGTACCTCTCGACAGCCTGTAAAAAAAGGAATAAAATGTCCACATTTCAGTGTTAACTGCTCTCATCTGCAGCAAGAAACAGGAAAAAACAGAACATGCTAAAAATAAAAGAAGAAAATTTAAATAATCTGAAAAAGAATCCCGATTGAGGGATTTTTGTAACTTAATAAGCAATCAAGAGAGTGTTTTACATTTACAACCACTACTGTCATACTTACAACTAGTACTTCTTCCAGATACCAAGCAACAGCTAGGGAACGAGGATGTTTTGTGACAGAAAAAAAACCTCAAACAAACAAGCAGCACATTGAAAGGCCTCACTGACAACTCTCCTCCCTTAGGTTCTCCCTAGAGCCCAGATTGCTGTTGGAGGCTCTTACAGGCACAACCTTCAGAGCGGTAATTTAGGCTGCAGCAGATTGAGCAGAAAGCAAAGGCCAACAGCAAAAACATTCAAGCTCTTGAAAACGCCTCAGAAGCAGCACAGGATGGTTAAAAAGCTACCAGAATGTTAGCGAGAAATAGAACAAGCTAAACAGGTGATTTAAATACATTCTGGAGAGACAGCAGACCAAGGAAACAGATTCCTGATGTAAAGGGGATCTTTTACTGGTTTAACCTCACTGAAAGAGAGTTTGTCCTATGTAATTACATCCTTTGCACATCCCAGGACTTTGCTTTGAGTGGCTGTAAAAAGACAAACCTATTCCAATTCCACAAGTGTTCAGAGGCTTATCAGAGGTGGCTCTCCAAGCAGCAGGGGATGCAGCAGTGCTCACTGATAAGCCGGACTCAAGGAGAAGCTGATCCCGCGCTGACGGTGACAAACGTGGCTGTAAACAGCAGCAGAGCGAGATGCTGACACTCTGTGAACACAAGGTTACACTTCCCACTGTGGAGCTACACGGCAGATTTTAATGGGCCACAACAGACAGCCAGGGAAATGAGTGTCCGCTCTGCTGCAGGAGTTATGGCCGTCCCCAGCCCTCCCACGCACCCGCCACTGTCACTGATCCAACACACTGACCTCCTGTTAGGGAGTGCTTTTCAGCTGGGACAGTTTACTGTAAGGACGCTGGATCACATAAGGGATTAATGGCAGGGATGTGGAGTCCGTTATCTCCAGTTCCATGGCTCAAAATGTCAAAAGTGGGTGGGAGAAAGAGTAGTTTGGATTGCAACATGAGTTTGCAGGGCTGCATTCTCAGTAAGGCCTCAGTAAGGCCATAAACCTTTGCAAGGTACCCTGGAAGATGCAAAGACTGCAGGACACAGTATGTTGTGTCAGACGGGGTCTGCTACAATATCTTACAGAATGCTGAAGTCCTTCTGCAAACAACTAGGAATCCTGGGTTCCTGCTGAAAGCAGCAGGCTATAGGCAGGGTACAGGGTGGGCAGAAGACAATGTCCACCTGTGTGGCGGCTGATGACAGAGGAGTAGAGACAGCCTAACCCTGAATAAGCTACAGCTGAAACCCATAAGAACGAGCACTACAGAAGAGGGGGTTGACTGGGCCCAAGTCAGTCAGGGTCTGCTGGCAGAGTTGAGAGGAGGAAGGTGGCCAGGAGAGGGACAGAGAAGGTGAGATGTTCTGTGAGGGACAAACAGGGTCAGGTGCCCAGGAGAGGGACAGAGAGGAGTTAGCTGGTGGTGCAGAAGGAAGAGGTACAAGAGGACTGTGCGTTGTGGCCTGAGGGTAGGGTCTGGAATAACAGCACATACAAAATTTAGTCCTTTGAGTGCTGTGTGGTGCTGCCCAAGGAATAGGGCAGTGATGCTACTTGTGAAAGGAAACAAAACACTGTGTAGTGATGCTTGTGAAAAGTTTGGTCTTTTAAAGTGTATCGTGTCTGTCTTAACTGCGACATACGTAACTTATGGTTGTGGGCAACCATGACACCCATGCACAGGGCAAGGGGCTGCATTTAGCACCATGAAGGATAGTGTCCATTAGAATCACAAATCCAATATGAAACCAGCCTGAGACTGGAACAACTTCTGTTGATACAATGCAAGCTGTTTTAATTCTATTGCTTCCTCACTCTTGTGTGCTGGTGTGATCCAAATACGTCTGTCCTGTCAAGCACTGAATCCTTCCACTCACCAATAAAGTCAAAAACAGTGATGGGGTGCAGAGCAGAATTTGGTCATGAGACTCCTTCCTCCCTCCTCTGGACTCCTTAACTGATCCCCACCAAATGTGAAGTCCAGGGTGATACCCCCGAGCCCACAGCCCCCCACAGACCTGACTGCTGGATCTGTGCCAGCTCTCTGGTGTTTCCCTAAACACTTTTATGACATGGCACCATGTGCCTGGAGTCTGGTTTATGGGCCGGCATCTCCTGCGTGTGTGTGAGGCAGCGTGCACGATCCTGGCCACAGGGAAGCCACAGCAGGATGGTGGAAGTCAGGTCATCTGGCTCACAGACCTGAACTGCTCATTAATAAGGCGTCTACAGAGGAGCAGATGGAAGCAATAATGACTCCCAAACAAATGTGAACTCCTAAACAAATGTGTCAAAGACCATAGGAGTTTATTATTTTTAAAAAGGTAATGAAAAAATAAGGAAACCTTCACCTTTCAGAGGGCTCTAATTAGCTCACATGCTAAATTCACCATCATGAGAGTAAAGTTTATGCTGGAGTTCCTTAAGCGTATAAATAATTTTATGCAGTAAGAATATCCACCCAAACAGAAAGATATACAACTGCTATACACTGAGCAATTCTACAGTCACGTATACAGTAAGAAATTAATTATATCTAAGGTAAAGTTAGAATCTGCCTTGAGAAAGAACAAGCTGTTGACCAGCACAGGCTGTGATGATCTGCTGCCTGCCCTGGCCTTTCTAAGGGAGGGACAACCAACTCCTCCAAAAACAAACCACCAAATCTGCCACAAAGCACATGGTATCAATAACAACTTCAGGTAATCTCATGTACAGATGTCCATGCAATTAAGGGACGGCACAAACTCACTAGAAAGAGACACTGCCACTGCAACAGAAGTCACAAACAGCTCTTTCATGAGACACATTTATACTGATTTTCTCTGTTCACTCTTTGCTCACATCTCCCTTTTTTAAAAATCATCTCCTGGGTTCTCTAGGTCAGAGTTATTTGGTAACAATACTTAGGTGTTTGTTTTTTTTTTTTTTGATTGAAGTACTTGAGTCTTCTCCCTGCAAACAGCTATGATGAACAAATGAAAGCCAAAGAAGAAATTTAGATATTTATACATTTAGGATGAAAGCATTGCCTAAGAATTTTGTCAAGGTTCGGGCTGACTTAGAAATGGCTGAAGAGGAAGGAAGGAGGGAAGGAAAAAAAAAAACAAGGCTGTGAAAAACCATATACTGCAGTTCCAGGAGTAGTGGCTCACTTCCCACTCAGCATCACCATAAAAGAGCAAACAAAACAGGGTTCTCTTAGTTATCCTCATACACAAAAAATCCCAGAGCCCTTTCAAAATGCTTCTAGAGTAAAAACATTGGATTACATGCACCGCCAGCTGACAAACATTTCTAAGCTCACTGAGAGCCTCTGAATACACAGACAGCATGAATGAGGTCTCTGAGCAGCAGAGGGGTTTTTGTAAGAGTAGAGCACTACGAATCTGTTGCACAGGCCTTTCTTCAGACTCTCTCCTAAAGAGCCTCCGAACAAGAGCACAAGCTGGGACAAGCCCAGGTGAGACAGGTCTACCCCCGGCTCAGCGGAGGGTGTGGCCACACATCGTAATTCAGAGATGTGAACGGCACGGCCACCTGCGGCAGTTTACACCTTTTCCACAAAGCACCAGCTCCTCAGAAAAAGCAAAACAAAGGCTGAAAAATGAGGCGGCAAAGAGAACGACTCCCGTGTTATCAACAAGAGATTCTCTGCCGCTCCTCGGGAACTTACCAGCGGCTCCCGAGACGCGGCGCTCTCGGTCGCAGGGCAGGAGCCAGCCTGTGAAGCAGAGAAACAGTGAGGTCACATTGCCACCCGACGGACAGCGACAGAAACGCGCATCGGAAGGAGTACCGTTTGGGCGGGCACGTTTGTCTGCGATATCAGCAGCAGTTCTGTGGAGGACTGAAGACAAAAAAGTCAGAACCACAGGAAAAAAAGTATTGATTCCCCATTTAAAACAAGGGAAGTAACAGAATCTGTGGAACTGATTTTAGGGAGTCAGCAGCGAGAGCCAGCAAGACTCCTGAGAGATGGCATGAGAGTAGTGGCCACCTGAACACAAATTTTTAAATACTTCTCCCGTTTCCAGGATTCAGTAATGCACCCTTTGTTTTCTGAACTGTTCTTCTAAAGATTTCTCAACAACATGATTTACCTAAACCCACAAACTGTCTGCAGTACCGGGACCATCCTTGCTCCCCACACATAATTAAGAGATGAAGTTTTGTCCTCCAATTCTATTCCTCATTTTTATGCATATGCCTCACCTTCAAAGTAACTCAATATTTATTTTTCCCACTTGAAAAATACACAAAAACAATATAGATAAAATAAGTATTTACCACAAGAGGGTGCCAGAAACTCAAATATACTGTAATTCATCTGTTTCCAGACCAGGAAGCAGGATCATGACCAGGACCCAGCCAGACCTCACAGGTGGGCAGGGATTCTCTGAGATCTCTTGCCATAACCTCTGCGTGGGAGGGAGGGAGGGAGGAAGGAAGGACCCACCACTGAATTCATATCCTCAGGAAATTCCCAGACCAAAGTATTTAGCATTAAAGAAACACTGATAGCCAAGACAAATCTGAAATTGGTTATTCTGTTCACAGGCTACACCCTCATCTTGCTCTTCTCTTTCATTTACTAGAAAAACACAGTAACAGAGAGACAGGAACCTTTTTTTAGCTTATTTTTAGTAAAAACATTGCTAAAGCCCCAAGGAACATGATTTCTAAACAGAACAAAGTATTTTAAAATCTCTGGTAGAAATATTTATTGCCTTTAGAACATAATTCTATCTACGTAAATGATTTCATTTGAGCTGCAGTACTCCCCTCTCCCCACATTGCTTGAGGCAATATATTAATTCATGAGAATGAGAAAATTAAACTAAGAAAAACAGATAATAAGCCATAAGACATCTGACACTCCCTTTTCAGCATCTAAATTAACTTGATTTGTAATAGAAAACATGATGAGGCCCAAACATAAACATGTTAAGTGAGGCAGTGCTACTACTCACGGCCTCATGTTGAAAGCTTGGCAATAAATAAACATCACCAGCGGCAGAGAGCAAGTATTTTATTAAATTCTCTAAACGTTTAGAGTGCAATGGGAACAACTTGCTACAAGCATTGATAACAGTGTCAAAACTGCAATGGTTGTGTAAGAGGAGCGGTGCTTACATTCTGTGAGATTTGAAAAGACATTTTTGTTGGTTTGTTTAATTTCAAAACTGTCCCCTTGAAAAGTCACCCACTGTACTATATACCCTTCAATCACATCCCCTTTCTCCAGGCAAAGCTGTAAGACTCTCTCAAATTCCATCCAAGCCCCCAGAATCTGAAAGCTTCTGAACACTTCTCGGAGTTCTGGCTGAGGAATGCGCACTAGTGTGAGACCCAGAGGAGATGGCAAACAGAGTTACAGAATCACAGAATCGTTTGAGTTGAAGGGATCTTAAAGACCATCTCATTCCAACCCCCTCCCATGGGCTGGGACTCCTTCTACAGGAGGGGGACACCTGTCCCCAGCAGGCACGGCCAGGCTGGGGCAGCAGGAATGGCCCTGCACCCCTGACCAGCACAGGAGGGGAACGAGGAGGAGGAGGAGGAGGAGGAGGAGGCTCCTGCGGGGCAGAGCAGCTCCGGGGAGGGGCAGGGCTGAGGGTTAGGGCTAAGGACCAGTGCCCTGCCCAGCAGCTGCCCCGAGACTCCTGATCAGTGCCCTGCCCAGCAGCTGCCCCGGAGGCTCCTGACACACAGGGCAGACACCAAAGGGATGTGAGTAACTCGTTCTGGCCTGAGGATCCAGCACTGCTGCACGCAATGGAACACAATCTGATTCTTCATCCTTACCTTTAAAACCCAGAGTGTTCTCTGGCTATATTTATGAGCCCTGTTAAAAAGCATAACTTTCCCATTTCCACACATAGAACCATATTTTGAAGAAAAGCAACATAAATAAATGGGGTAGGGGAGGTTAAGTGTGCAATGGGAAAATACAATATCCAAACTCAAAGGAACCTGAGTACTTTTTAGGCAGCCCATTTGCCAATTGACCAGATTTCTCTCTCAAAAACTGCCAGCCCAGCAGACTGCCCAGGTGCCTTATGGAGCAGTCACAGATTGTTTCAGGTTTCCTCATTCTGGAAGCATTCACTTGAGGCGTGAGGGATGGACTGTATGGCCTGCACCTCAGACTGGGGCTGACAGAAACACCTGGGTGATGCAAAGCTGCCCTGCCTCCTGCGAGTTTGGCAACCTGGCCTTTCACAACCCAGATCTGTGCTGGTTAGCCAAGAGCACCGATTTTATGTCATCTACTTCTATTTCAGTTTACCTCAACAGCCATCCTTACTAACTCAGCCTCCTCAGTCCAAAATAAAGGGATTAACAGAGAGGTTCATGGAGATTTTGTCAAGTCTGGACAGATCTGAGTGATTGCACATAACCATCTGTCACTGGCAGGCTGCTCTGTTTTCCTCCAGCTGCTCACACAGCCAGACCTTTCCCCTGCTGCTGCTGCAGTGGGACCCTGGGGGCACTGAAAGGACTTTACCCAATCCCACTGGCATCACACACTCAGGAACCTGTCTGGGACAGAGGGGAGATGAGAGAGCTCCCGGAGGTCACGGAAGCTGAGTTGGGCTGAGCTTGCAGTGGAATACAGGTGGCTCTAGATCATGAACAGGAGAAAGTGAGAGGAAGCCTACACCCTGTACACCTCCTCTACAGAATCACAGCATCCAGCTTGGAAAAGGCCTTCAGCAATATAAGAATATATACAACTCTCTTTTATACAACACGCTTCTATTTTTTCCTCTGGCTGCCCCATTAATTTCATGTCCCAGTTTAAAAATATCTTAAGCTTTTGGTGTTTATTGAGCACTCAAACCAGTGAGCTTACATTTCTCTTTTGCTCTCCCTATTCAGCTTTGCCCTTTTATGCTCTTGGCTCAAGAATCTCCTTCAGTCCCTCTCATTTGCAAGGCAGAGACAATATTTCTGTCTAACTAGTCATAGAATCACCGAATATTCTGAGCTGGAAGGGGCCCACAAGGATCATCGAGTCCAACTCTTACCCTGCATAGGGCTCCATCGCGTTTTATAACCCAGCTGCACACTGTCTCCTTTCCCTCCGGCCGTGTTTGTATTTATTTTTCTCCTATTCAAGTGCTTGATGAGTTTCATACACAAACCCTCCATGCCCACACGCCTGTGCCCCGGGCCCGGCCTACACACCCTTCAGCCAGCCCGCACAGCCCCCGCTCGCACGGGGCACGGAGCTCAGGCGCAGCCCCGAGCCCGCGGTGCGCAGGAGGTGGCTCCCGGGTGTTTCCCGGCCCCCGGGCTCCCGGCGCGGCCCGGCCCCCTCACCTGCCCCGGCTGCTCCGCTCTCTCCGCGGCCGCCATCTTCCCAGGCGCGCCTAGTCCATCGCCGACCGCCCGATGCACCGCCCCGCCCCACTCCGGCCGCGCCGCGCCGCAGGCACGGCCAGTC
>VXBU01017050.1:675178-759892 GCA_013400315.1 Bombycilla garrulus | reverse complement strand
AAAAAAAATAAAAAAAAAAAGAGTGAGTAATGTTTTCCCAAGAGTCTGGATATTCCTCTCTACAGCAGGAGGGCATATCACACCTAAATCAGAATAGGCTGATTTCCATTTCTGCAAAAACTTCCTTCTACAGTGGGGAGGAGCAGCATGGTAGGAAAATCAGGAAAAAGCAGGAGTAGCATGACTCTGCTTTTGCAAGTCATGCTCATGCAGTAAAACCACACAGCAACTGCCCTGAGAGCAGCCACGTTTCGCACAAGGACATGGCACACACTTCCCTATCAGCTTAGCATTACCTAACAGCACTCAGCAGGGAGTGTCTCCTCCACCCTTGATTTTTGCAAGCACCCCGAACAAAAGAATATTAGCAGAACAAGCAAGAAACTGTGTTTCTAGCCTAGAAGCGAAGGACTGCAGCGGCTGTACAACATTAAAACCATTTAGAGAATTTGTTTTGCTGCCAGAATGCAGCCATGTTTCTTTGACAGCTAGCTACACTGCAGTTACTCCCTTTTAGCTACTGAGTATAATTTTTCTTATGTTCAGGACTAGACCAGTCAATGCAAAGGAAAAAGAGGTGGAGAAAGCATGGAAATAAAAGCAAATCTGAGAGCAAAGAACCTGTTGACTCATCTAATTTCCTCAATGGGAAGCCCACTCTGGACCTTATCACCTCATTAGTGGTAATAGGGTACCCTAAATGTGTTGCAGGTGTGTTACAGCTCCTCTGCATTACAACACTCTGAGCACACCGAGTCCTCAGCACTGCAGGGACACCACAGACACAGTCGTGACAACAGGACTGCCAGCATTTAAGGAACAGGATAAAAACAAGCCCAGCAAAAAAACCCAGGAACACCTGTCAGGGCAGAAAGGCTGGAACAGCTACACCTACAAGAGCCTCCTCTGCCAGTCCAGCCCTGCTGTGCACTCATTTCTGAATTTCTTTGCCCCTGCTCCTTACAGTGATGTGGTACATGCAGGTAGGAAAGATCAAAGCGCCAGTTACCGATGAGTGTGACTGGGACTCCGTACTCCAGGGCAGAGATGGCTGTCCACTTCCCTGTGCCTTTTTGCCCTGCACTGTCCCTGATCTTTGGGAGGAGGTATTTGCCATCACTGTCTTTGAATTTGAGAATATTGGCTGTGATTTCAATCAGGAAAGAGTCCAACTCTGTCTTATTCCACTCCTGAAATACCTGAAAAAGGAGAAAAAAAAATATACATTTCATACACACCTCAATTTGCTATATCTCTACTATATCTTTAAGTGATTAATGTATATATTTTGCCTGATTGATTATAATGCTCAGTGTTCCACTAGCTCTTTCAGGCAAGGTAATTCACATCTCCTACACCTGAAGGTGCTTCCCAGAAAGAAATCAACTGTAGCATGGGAAGAGTTTTAGATAACTTCTGTAAGCATTCAGCTATCCATGCTCACTGCTCCTACCTCATGTAAAGCTCAGGAATATTGTGCCCCACTCTTTCAGAAGGCAAAATTCACTTCATGTACATGCAGCAGCTTTACCCAAGCCCAGCACCTCACCAGTGGCAGACAGACACCATGGCACAAAAAAAGTAAAGACATTAAAAACTGCAAATCACCTTTGCCATCTCATCGTGCTCCATGCCCAGCACATCTTTCATCAGGTGATAGGCCTCACAGATCAGCTGCATGTCTCCATACTCAATCCCATTGTGCACCATCTTTACAAAATGTCCAGCTCCTTCCTCTCCCACCTGTCCGGAAACATCCAAAATTCCCCTCAGCAACAGCATCCTCACCACTTCCAGTGTTTAATACCTGCCCACGAGTTCCTTCTGCCTAAAGGAGGCAATCAAAGACAGTGCTAACTGAAACCAGGGGGTCACAGGTCCATTTAGCTCTGCCAGCACATGGCCCAGCCACAAAACCTTGTTCTTCCATTGCACGGTGTGAGTTATCAGAGGTGACAGATTGGAAATGAGCACAGTCAGCCAGAAAATCAACCACCGACGGTGCTGTGTTTATTGTGGACAAACATCCATGAGCTTCAGCAACCACACTGCCTAAGCATGGATCTAACCCCAAGTTAGGGTCAGTATCAAACAACTATTTACCCAGTCGCAACAAGGTTCCCCAGATCCCACTTTAGCAGCAATGCTTTGAAATATGGTCTTGATGTGGGGCCTGTGGGGAGAAAGAAACACCTTAGCAGACAGGCAGGGGGCACAAACACCACAAGAGAAAACAAATAAAATGTATCAGTGTGATGCCTCCCTCTGTAACATGCCAAAAGGCTGAGGGCAGTTGGCAGGTTGATAACCCATCCACACAATGGCAATTAAACATGCTTTTCCCAATCAGACACTTTGCAAGACATTGGGACAATCAAATCATGCTTCCAACACTGCATGGACAAGCATAATGCACTTCATGGAGCCCAAACAGCCTCTCCATTTGAACACAGACTTTGCCCTCACTGAGCTGCTCAAGGCAAAAGATGATCGGGCAGCAATTACTGCTGTGGATGGCTTTGTGCCACCCAATTTGAACAGGCTGATACAGGTATGAAACACTAATGCAAATGGACAGGGACTCGAGATACTAAAGCTCGGGTAAAGCCTGGACAAACTTTTTCTTTCCACATTTGCACAAAGAATGGGCAACCAGGGATAAAGTCTAATATGAGCATTGATGTGCAGTCCTTCACTGAGACACAAGTACAAAACAGCACAGCAACATGCTGAAACTTGCAAATAAATGGATGCATTCAATAGCAGTACAAATATGTACTGAAGCTCCTTTTATAATGTGCCACTACAGGGCCATTTGCTGCTGCCTGATTCATGGTTAGAAGCTTTCAAAGTGTGTACAGCCTCAAAAGAAAAGATTACAAATAGTACTTGTTTAAAATGTAAGCAAAATTCTCTTCTCCCTTCAGATGTCTGCAGGTCCTACTTTTGCCTGTGGATTTTTCCTGGAAGAAAAGCCTGCCTTTGTTCTGCCTTATGTGAACACTCAGCACTGCCCCATGACCCCAGCCAGGTTGAGAAATCTGGAGCCTTGAGGAAGTGAGATGGCAACACATCTTGTTTTCTCCACACCCACGCCCTCCTCTTCCCCTCCCTCAGCGCACAATGTGAATTGTTGCAAGCCATTCTGAACAAGCAAATACAGTAGTTCATGCTTACCAGGCTTCCTTGGCTCCTCCTGGCATGAGAGAAGGTCCATATCTGGCACCCTCCTCCCCACCACTAACACCACTTCCCACAAATAAGATGCCCTTTGCCTGCAGCTCCTTACAACGCCTCTGGAACAAAGAGCAGAGCAGCACTATTTAATGCCAAATCCTTACAAACAAAGGTTAGCAATTAAGGCCTAAAATTAGGTTTTCAGTGCTGCTTTGAACTTGCTGGAAGCCAACCTTAAAAAAAGCTTGTTCATACACCAAAGTGAGCATTAGGAAACTTCCTGTTGTTTGACATGGATCCTTGCAAAAGTGACATGGTGAGAGGAAACAAGTCCTTAAAGCACCAGATGGATAGAAATGAGCAGCACTGAGGCCAGAAAAGGCTTGAAATTAGTGACACATGCTCTGTGCAAGATGTGGGGGAGGCAGATCAGGCCCAAGGTGGAGTTGCTGAGTTCATTACAGAGTGAAGGTGCAAGCACAGAAAACTCTGAGGGCAAGGAATTGCCTCTGATCTGGAGAGAGGCACAGGCTGAGATCCCTAAGAACAGCTGCAAGCTCCCCAAGGACTGACCCTCACTGAGTTCTTCACTCTGGCATGGCCAACTCATTTATCCAAGATCAGGATGTCAGAGCAGAAAGACAAACATGAGCACCTCTTCTAAGACCTACAAATATCAATCTGAATAAAATATTTTCATGTGAGCACCCCAGACAGGCTAATGTAGCTTCTGTAACTTCTACAGTTAAGCAGATAATTACTCCGCTACTTCCATTACCAAGACAACCAAACCAGCAGTTCTGTTTTACTGCATTGTCCTGCAATCATGAAGGATTAAGAAATACAACAAATCTATAAATATCCTTAGACTTATAAAACTCCCTGAAAACTCCCTAAGATTGTAAAAGGAAATTTTCTAAAAGCACATCAAAAAACATTCTCTGATCATTTGGGCAACTTCTATAAAAACATTCTTATAGGGCAGTCTTTAATTGCTTTTTAAAAGGCTGCATGATCTAATTTTGCAGAAATAATTCACTTTGGCTTTTCCTGAGCACAGGGGTGGTAGCATCTTATGGACTAACTATTCTGAAGATCAGAAGTGGAAGAGTTGTGTGTATTTTATTTATTCACTTTAGGGAAGAAACAGGCTTACCGTGGTATCTCTATACTCAGAATTCCCACCATCAATTATGATGTCTCCAGTCTCCAACAATGGCACCTGTCAAAAATAAATCAGCATTTTGGTTTTCTCCACATATTCAAAACCTCACTAATGATGAATAACCGAGAAATTCCAGGGGAAACTCCTCCAAAAGACAGAAAGAAGTCACAGGTAGAATGAATGTCTGCCTCACCAATTTATTGATAAAGTCATCCACAGCACTTCCAGCCTTCACCAGCAAGATAATGCGACGGGGCTTCTTCAGCGTGGAGACCATCTCCTCCAGGCTGTGAGCACCGATCACCTTGGTTCCCTTGGCCTCGTTAGCCAGGAAATCATCCACTTTGGCAACCGTCCTGTTAAAAGCACAGACCTGGGGGGCAAGAAAACACGTTCATAAAAGCTGCCAATGGAACAGTTACTTTAGCGCAGACTGCAAATTATACAAGCAAGGTTTAACATCCTGTGCTCTCCCACTTCCACCGCCTGACAGGAACGGGGCAGGGATGAGGCTGAGCATGTCTTTGCAAGTGCCTTGGGAGCCTGGGGCTGACGGCAAGGCCAAGGCAAACTTCGGGGCAAAGTCGTGCATAATTAACATATCAGGTGCCAACTGAGTACAGGCATGTACCTCTGTTCTTTGGAAACAGGACAAAGGCCAGTGCAGGGTATAACTAAGAGGAAATAACAGCCATCAGAACATCGAAAGAGCAGGGGAAAAGCACCCATAGAATGCTCAGCTCCGATCCCAAGTGCTGCTAGTCAGCCCCCCTAAACAATGTTTCCCCACTTACCACGAAGCCGTGGTCATTCATGTTCAAAACCAGGTTCTGACCCATCACGGCCAGTCCAATCAAAGCAATGTCAGCTCTGGAATGTGAAAGAACAAAAATGCCAGCTAAGTCACTGGCAGTGATCCAGCAGCAGCATCCATACCTCTGTCAGGCTGTCCTGACCGCGCCAGCTGCCAGGACAGCCCATCCCCTCCTAACACACGTGAAGTTTAGGGCTCATTCTGTCAGCTATTAGTGCAGCAGATCACAGAGGCTGTGAGGAACCACCGGGCAGAGCCCCGCAGCAAACAGCGCAGCTGGGCCTCCCAGCGCCGCGAGCCGGCTGCAGCCACACGGCAGCGCGGCCATGCCGGGCCCCTCCCTTCCCGCCCGCAGTGCTGTCCGCTCTCACTCGGCCATGGCGGCGGCGTTCGGGTCTCTCGGGTCTCTGGGCTCGCTCTCCTCTCCCGAGTCCTTCCGCTCCCTGCGCTGTCCCGGCTCTCTCTGGGGGCTCGGCCGCGGCGCGCGCCGCTCCCCTCATCAGGCGCGGGCGGGGCAGGGCGGGGCCGAGCGCGCCCATTGGCTCTTCCGGAGAACCACGCCCCCGCCCATGGCCCGATGTCCTGGAGGCCCCGCCCCCTTAAAGGGGCAGCGGCGCGGCGGGCAAGGCCGGGGCCGGGCCGGGCTCCGCGCTGTCCCCGCCTGTCCCCCGCTGTCCCCGCCTGTCCCCCGCTGTCCCGCCAGGCTCTGACGCTTCCCCGCCGCCTGCGAGGCCCGAGGAGCCCCGGGAGCCCCGCCCGCCCGTGGCGGAGCCGCGCAGCTGCCCCGTGCCGTCGGCTGTGCCTCTGCTCGCAGCGATACGCACCCCTGGGACCGCCGGGGCCATTTGTGCATTTGTCATTTCTCTCTAATTATTACTGATAGGCTTCGGCTGTGCCGCTGCACACCGTCCCGGGCAGGCCGTCCCTGGGCAGCGCTGAGGCGAGCTCGGCACAAAGGCCCTGCCCCGCCCTCGCTGCGCTGCACCGCCAAAATCCCTTCTTCAGTCCGCCGTTCCCATTAAATTCTATACAAATTGCTTTCTAAGCAAGATGACCGGCAGCAATCTGGCCCATCAAGTTTTAGGTTCACGTTAATTTTGGGACTAAGAGTGAATGAATCAGAAAGCAGTGACAGAGGTGTTAATGAGGTATTAATTAACCTATCAAAAGGAGCCACCAGAAAATTTCACAGGCTATCCAAGTGCATAACCGGAAAAAAAAACAAGGCATCGGCCCCGGCAGCAAAGACAAGAGCTTTTCTGGACCAGAACAGAGTAAGATACTGACCAGCAGCCTGATAAAGGTATTTTGTCACCATGCAGCTGGTTTAAAGTTCTAAGAGATTTTTGACCTGTTTCAGTAGGACTTAAATGCTATGGGAATGCCCTGTCCGTGGCTTTTAAAAGCTACAAAGAACTTTGCACCTTCAGACCAAGGCAGGAATGATTCACGGGGATCTCCTGACACATCTTTGTTCACAGAGCTCCCACTTTGCTGTTGTGTTTTGATGGTTTGATTTCACCCATTTCCCCTCATTTCCAACTGTTGCCCCCAGATAAGTGAGTTCAGTATTGGCAGCACTGCGACAAGCCTCATTTATTTTTCAAGCAAAATAATCATTCAAAAGCATCCAAAAAGTATTTAGAAATGCTGCGTAGCATACTAGAGGGGAAAAGATGAGGATAAGCAGGGCCTCCCTTTCCCTTCTCTCTCAAGAGCAGTCGAGATAAATTTATTTTCATGAAAGCACTGGCTTGTTCAGCACGTTTTATAAACAAATCATAATGACAGGAGCACACATTCTATCTGCTAATGCACTGGTTGTACCTTTATTGTTTCACCTCGTTCACTAACAATTCAGTGGTGCAAGGTTACCATACACAGTTAGATATCTGCATTGCACACCTAAGGCTATACAGCAAATGGATCAGAATTAGTACAAATACATGAACTCTATTTACATTTTGTATACTCAAGCTCCAAATATCAGATATATTTACAAAATAAAATAAGAAAATGAAAACCTGAAATTAATGTACAGTGTTGCTGATACACTCCTTCGTTGGGATGAAATCAGTTTGCAAAGAGATTTGTTCAAGAAGGCCACTTATACAGCATTTACCTTGTATACCTTGTGTACAGAGAGATCATCAGGGACACGGGGACCGCAATTCCCAGGGGTGTATTCCAGTGAACAGCATGTCTAATGTCCAAACTCGGGAGCCAGAAACAACTGCACATGAAGTATGAACAAGCAAAGTGGAAAATCCAGACCTGATCCTGGGAAGTGCTGATCATCCAAGACTCCCTCTGCTTCCAGGCCCTGGTTTCCAGGCAACCAAGAGGTTAAATTCAGCACTGCTCAGGGACAGCCCATTCACTTGGCAACATTAAGAATTGAAGACTTAGGAGCTCCACACCAGTTTTCTGAATACACAGCTGATCCCAGCAATTTAAATCCTGTTCCCAATAACATTGGACATAATCATCTGGTTCATGTTGGACTAGTTTTGATTTCAAATACACAGAACACATAAATGGCCTTCTGAACAAAAGTCAGTCCTGTTCTTGAACAGCTGATGTTTTTAAACAAGGAAGCACGAAGTTAAAACATCCTGCTACAGACACTACAGCCAGAGCACAGACTGGGTGAGTAACTACAAGGGAGAGATGCAACGCCCACGTCGGACCCATTGCAGGGACAGCCATCAGACCCTTCCTGAGCAGCAGCAGGACCCTTCCTCCTCCAGCAGGACAACAGCTGCATCTCCAGCAGAACACCCAGCACAGCATCAGCTGCCACCAGCTCAGGTGTGCACAGGTGCAGGCAGATGCACGTGCACGGGCAGTTTAGTACCAGTGGGTGTTAGACTGAAGCTAATCCTCTTTCTTATCTAATGTGCAATTAATTACAGATGTATAAATATACAATACATTACATAAAATTAAATCCCTGTAAATTAGATAACAAGCAGCAAAAAGTAAAGTCTTTGCTTTGAAATACCATGCTAATCGGTAATAAGGACTATTAGACATTGACCAAAAAAATCCTTTTCTCAGCAGTCTGGAAATTGTACTCTCTGGAAATAGTACTCCCTTCTCTTCTGTATTCCCAGAATACAGTAATCTTTAAAAAGATACTTAAAGTGCATTTCTAAAACACAGTATAGGAGATTTAGCTTAATTTTAAAATACCCAAGAAGATCCAACATAATTTTCAATGAACAAAAAAGATAGTTTTCTCCTTCCTTTTGGCGAGGAACATAAAACCCCAAATACAGCACAGTTTGACACTCGTTCCTCCCAGGGAATGGCCACCAAGCTCCCTGCTAGTGCGTGTCCTCACGGGCTGGCAGGCCCACAGCAGGATGCCTCATCCACAGAGGCTGAGTCCCCAGAGCTGTCTGACCCTGGGACTCCACACACACACAGCAGGTAACCAAGAAAGGGCTTTGGAGTGTCAGGAGAAGGCAACTGAGCACATTTTTTTTTTCCTCATTTCCAAAAAGAAAATTTTAACATGTTGGGCTAAGCTTTCAAATGAATGGAAATTCACTTCTTTTGTTTGTTTATTTGTTATCTCTTTAAAGAAAACTTGGATCGGTTTCTGCCCAGTTTTAAGTAGGGAAACCTAAATGCCTCAAAGTAGGCTTCAGTAACTGCAGAAAAATTTTGTCTGCCTTTATGTCAGACCTGAAAACAGTAATGCCCATTTGAACTCCACACAACAAGGACCTAGTTTGTCACAGATTATGCAGCTTTAAGAGAGGCTGATGCTTAAAACCAGACTTTTCTCTTCTGATGATCTGTTATCCACGCAGACCTCAAGTCACCAGAAGTTGCTTGAAGTTTTAAGATAGAAGAATAACATTTATGCAACTGTAACACTTCAAGCTCTGTATAAAATAAGCATCTGTCTCTTCCTGCTTTTAAAGGAAGATCCCTTAATCATGATTTTGTGCAATGCCCATACCCACTTGGTTCATTCTCTGGCTTATCCAAAGCAAAGACTTAGAAAACTAGTTTTCTTCTAGTCAAAAAAAAAAAAAAAAAAGAAACAGATAAAAGTTAAAATGCTCTCAGTGTGTCACAACCTACCACCACCTCAATCACTCCCCCTCCTCAAACACATTTCACTGTCATTATAAACAGTGGTGATGGCAGCAATAACTTAATGCTTAGAATTAACCTAATTCTTGAGATCAGCTTAGCTGCAGTGTGAGGAGCCCTCCTGCAGGACAAGCAGTTTTATCCACACACTGGAAGTGCTTTACCTTCATTGCATAACAAAGGAATATCATCACTGTATTAAGAGTCACACACAATTAAACAAGACAAAAACAGAAGGAAAGAAAAAAAACAAAAACCACATCCCTATCATGTTCCTGGGTCCCCAGGATGCTCCCTCACTCTGGCTTCCAGTTCTGAAATAAACCTGAGGACCACAGAGACAGCATGAGCATATGATTCAGCTTGAGAACACTCGAGATATGTAAAGGTATGTCCTAGCAAGTGTCAGATTCCATCTCCCTGCTCCATTGCCTTCCAGGCTGTTAGGAGGTCTCACCATGCACTGCACTTTACTGGACCCCCACAAAGCAAAGATCTTTCTCAACAGATTCCAGACCCACACAACTCCCAGGCATGGCCTGAGTGGCTGGTGCGTTACCTGACCCCAAGTGAGCTTCCTGAGCTGGACTGTGCCTGATGTGCCTATTGCAAGAGTGGGACAAACCCTGTTACCGCTCCCTGGAGAGGCTGGAGCCTCCAGGTGAAATCCTGAACGTTGCCCAGGATCACAGCCAGCCCTACCCCTGCCCTAGGTACAGCAGGAAAGGGTAACACAGCAGGAAAGGACACACACACACCCCCAGCCTCCTGACACCTGACTGAGAGAGAGGAGTTCACTTCCCCAAAGGAAATTCATTCTGCTCTTCGTTCTTCGGGCAGGGACCAACAACAACTTGGGGCTTTGGCCACAACAAGAACTTACACTGTAGGTCAAGAACACCCAGCTGATGTCCACAAAGCCAATTACGACTTTCCACTGACCAGGACCAGAATCCACTTGCTCTATTCCCCAGGAAGGATTAACTTTGAATACAGTGGGGTTTAGCTGATGAAAATTGCAGCAGAGAAATTAGGAGACACACAGCAGTTATTTCAAAAGGAATTGGAAGTGTCCTGCAGCTCCCTGGAGAGCAGTGCAGGTGCTGGGCCCTGGAAGTGTTCCACAGACCTTGGATGCTCCCGTGGACAGGTGGGGTGACATGGGAGCATTACAGGTAAGGGATGCACAAACATCCCTTGGGAATGACACTGCAGAGCTGCCACCCTGACACTGCCATAGGAGCCCTAAACCTCTTCCCAGAGAGGTAAGAACTGTTCCTGCAGAACTCGGAAGTCAGGACTGAAAGCAGGAAGAGGGGATCTGCCCTCCACAGTGATCCAGGGACCAACTGCACTTTCATTTCCATTTAACACTCTTCATCTGTCAAATACACGGCTTGAGCATCTGAAATTTTTGGGATTTTGTCTCATATTTTATCTCAATAGTCTGTGGTCTATTTCCCCTCATATCAGCACAGTCTGCTCAGCTCAGTTCAGAGGCTGAGGAGTGAGTGTTGATGGAAACTCTTCTGGGAAAGAGTTAAATCCAAGCACTGTTCACCTGCAACCCCCCACAGCAAGAGTTTAAAGGCAGATTGTTCTAGCCAGTCCTCCTGCTTTGTTCCCTAACTGTTTCTAGCTCATGCCTTAGCCTGCTGGACCCCAGAAACTCAGAAACTTGCGCAAAGTCCAAAATCCAGTCTGTCCAGATAGATTTGTCCAATATCAGCTTTCAACAGAGTATAACTTAGAGGCTGGATCCAGAAAGCCTGAGGAGCTATTGCAGTTCCTGGCTGGGTAATGTCTCCTTTAAACAATTTATCTTTCCCTGGCATTGGAACTTTGCCCTGAGGGAACCAACAGCCACTGCCAAGTCACAAATTGAATGAAAACCCTGTAGCAGTCTAGACAGACAGTGGACAGTGGGAGAGACACCAAAAGGTCAGTTGAAATGGGAAAATAATTGTTATAGGAAAATTATTTTTTTTTCTTTTTAGAGTCGTGCATAATCACTCAAATTTTTTGATTTTTTTTTTCTTTCTCTTTTTGTTTGGCCACATGCTACAAGTACAATTCTGGTACAGGTGAAAAGAAACAAGGTAGGGTTAGAATACCTAGAAAATGTTCTGAAGGAGTGGGGAAGGTGGGGGATGTTAAGCCACAGGATTACATACAAGAGAAACCGTCAATAATCACAAAGAGAAAATGAGAGGTAACACTATCTATGGGAAGGTGAGTGGGGAGAACAGATGAGAACATTACATGGACTCAGTACTTCATCTGGCCCGTGCGTCTTCGAGCCAGTTTTGACCTGTACAAAACAAAAGTGAGAAAGTAGTTGGTGAATTCTGAAAGTTTCTTTTTCCTCCCTCCTCAAAGTTTATCCACCTTCTTATTTATTTATTTTTTTTTTAATCTTTTGGTACAGTCCTAGTTTACTCCATATGTTAAGAAAGTAAAATGTATCGAGCTGTAATGAGAATGAATTCTCACTTCTCAGTTCTGCTTCTTTAATGGGAGAAGGGGTCATTTAAGGGCACTGTTTAGAAATTATTTGATGCTGTACAGTAACAGCTTTGAGGTTTTTTTCCTGAAAGGAAGAGCTATTGCAGTGGAGTAAGATCTGTCCAGCAAGCAGAGGCTGTCTGTGATAATGGAAAGGCTGGCAGAGAAGTTATAAAAAGGGAATGTAATTCTGCTTTAGCCCATAATCAAAAACTTAAAAAGGTACTCCAGCACAGAGGAAGTAAGAAACTTTATGAATGTGTAAAATGGCAACACAAAGAAACCTTCTTGTGGTGTCCAAATGTAGCATCCCACACATGTTCAAACTGGACATGGCTGTTAGAACATCACAAGTCAAAACAACAGCTCCTGCAGTTCCTGAAATACAGGGCTAGTTTGTTTTCTGATTGTTTTGGGGTTTTTTCTGCCTACTCTCCTCCCTCCTCCAGTTCCCACATCTTGTCAAATTCCTCAGAACAAGACTAAAATCTGTGCCCAACCATGTGCATCCTGGTTGGAACACGTCCCTTCTGGCAGGAGCTGCCTCTTACCGAATTGTGCCAGCCAGGAGGGGATTGAAGGCGTACAACCAGTCATTCATGTCCTTGTCATTGATGGCCTGCAGCAGCACCCCACGGTGCTTTGTGCACACTCCAAACGTGTTGGGCGTCTGCAACATGAAGGACAGTTTAAAATACAAAGTCTACAAGCACGGAGGATGATGCACATTTCCTCTCTGAGAGAATCTTCTCCGTCATATTCCTCCTTCATTCATATTTCACTGGTGATTTCTGGAGTATTATTAGTTATTATCTTCTACAAAATAGAGTCTTAACTGCTGAGTGTGGGCTTTAAGAGTTGCTGAGATGGACCAGTAGAGTCCATTTGATTCCTTGCAGGACATTTGTATGGGTCGCTTTGTGGCGTTTTGTTTTTAAAACAAACAAAACACACAAGCCCAAAAAAAACATACAAAGGAAGCTGCAAAAACCCAACATGCAGGGTGATGTAACCAGAAGCTAATCTGATGTGTGACAGCAGTCAGGGTACCAGCAGTCTCTGGTACAACTGTGTCCAAAGCCATAAGAAACCCTGAATAAACTGGGAACTTTGTGGAAGGATCCTCAGTGTCTCCACGACTCAGATCCGTTTTCCTCAGACCAGAGATGACACACCTGATGGTACAGATGCACTGCTACTTGTAATGCTCTTGCTTTATGGATAAATAAACAACAGCTCTCAGACTGACCTTTACCATTGCCTGTTGATCCTCACTGTATTCCACCTGAGCTGTGGACAAGTTTATGATTCCTCTTTCTACAGGATCTTTGTCACTGTTGTAAATAAAAACATAGGGACGGCGAACCACCACAAAGTGCTTTGCCCAGGAGCTGGAGAGTGGCTCCTTGAAGTGGAGGTATCCTTTCTTTGACACCACAGACCTGGAAAAAATACACTCACATCAAAACAGAAACAGATTTTCCCCTGAGTATCCCTAATAACTGCAAAACACCGTGTAAGACACTTGGTCCTTAATATGTTTTGTTTGCAACAGTATTCTGAAAAAGTTCTTCTGAAACAAGCTGAATTGTGTTTTCAACAACTATGCAAAAGTCTGACAGAAAGAAGGTCCCCAGAGATCTCTGTTTCAGTGAATCTCAGCCATGGTTTGATGATAACAAACATCATATTTGAGTCACTGGAAGTTCTGTTTGTTAAGTAGATGCAGGGAACAAACGCTGCAAAGATCAAATATCAACACAACCTTCTCCAATCCATCACAACGGACTCTGCAGCTCTGCTATCACCTGTTAATTTTCCTTCTTCAAATGGGGCACACAACCTACAAATCTCAGAAAGCCCTTGGGATGATTCTGGGGAAGCCATGATCACACAATAATAAAAAACTTACCCTGGTCTGATTTCCTCAATATCAGGAACAAGGTTTAGGAACTCGTTCTTTCCAGCTCTGGCAAGGTAGGAGGTTTCTACTGCAGGAATTATCTGGAACTGTTCCACTTCATGACAGGGACTGGAGGCACGAGAATTTGCTTCTGGTGTCCTTTAAAAAAAGCAGAGAAAAAAAGTAAATGGCAACAAAGCAACTGAATGTGACAGTGGAATTTAAACTGCATCTACAGGCCAGCTTGAAGTTTCATCCTCCGGCCCAGATTTATTGTATGACATTGGGATCATTTTGTACAATATAAATAGCATTTTACCTTGATATTGGTGGAGTAAAACTTATAATAACTGCTAGTAAATTGTTTCCCCACTACTTCTGCCTTGTTTCTCCTGCTAAACATAGTCACAACACAGACTTACTTCCTACTACTATTTGATGTAAAATGTTCTGCTTCCTCAGGACTCCTCCCTCAGGGATATTGGACTGAGAAGGTACAAATTACGTCTTTGACTACACAGTTATTCTCAGTTTCATAAAAAATATCTTGTATAGATACAGCTAAGAAAGATAAACAGATTAATGGCTAAACTGGTTTATTCTGGGTTGTTATTAGTAGGCCTTTTCAACAGACCTCTGAAAAAGCTTGTGGACTCTGCACACTCTACATGCACTGGTCACTGGAATGACAAGCATCTGACTGTTCCCCCAACACAAAGGGGAAAAAAAAAAAAACACTTCAAAAGAACAAAATGGGGAAAAGGAATTGTGCAGAGTGACTGGAGAAGTAAGGCAAGGGGGCTGAAGAGAGAAACATCTGAAATTAGGGAAAAGGAAGGCAAAACAAAAAAAAATCAGAAAACAACAAAGAGATCTGTGAAGCACTGAAAAGTATTGTTTTCCTTTTAATACATTACACTTACTTCTGATCAACTGAATTGCACCTGGAATCCACCAGAGAAGGGCAGGTGGATGAAGGGGTGAGGGTTGCACTGCTGAAGCTGGACACGGACGGGTCCCGTCCAATTGGAGAAATATCTGAGAGCTGCAGGAACACAGGGATAGCATCACAAGAGCTGAGCTGTAGCTGATGTTCACTCCTGGCTGAAAATGGCTTTTAGCAGGGAAGGCTCAGACATCAGAAATGCTTTTGTAACAGCCATTCCCCTATTCAGTAGGCAAATTTTCACACAAACCACCACAAACCCCTCTGGGGGCAGAAATACAACAACACTTCTGCAGACACAGCTTGTTACTATCAATGTCCTACACCTCTAATTATTCACACTCTGACTTCCTCAATAGATACATCAGCCAGTTTGAAACATGGTGTTCCCTTTGCCTACAGGTAGAATTTTAAAGAATCCATTTATCCTTTTACCTAGGGAAAGTGTATGTAGGGAAAGACATTAAGAGTCTGCTAATAAAGTGGGAACTGGACTACAGTTCAAGACTACATCATTTCCTATTCCTGCCATAGCCCTTGGAACCTGATGCTGAATAGCCAAATGCTTCCAGTGGACTGAAAATAAAAAATAATAAATTAATAAAAAGTGGTTTATCTTTTCACAGTATCAGCAGATTCCATGACCCACAAACATGCTGCTATTGTACTACAGAGTGTATTACAATTAAATATTAGATGAAACATTTACCTTACAATCACTGATGCTGTTGTACACCTGGTTGAATTCCCGATTGAAGGTATGAGTGAGAAGCTGCAGACACTAAAGGGAGGGGGTGAGGGGAAACAAATGAGACACAGAGAAGGATTCCATATTTAGATTTTCAGAGAAATTTGAACAGAAGAGGTGATTTGCCAAGACACACTTGGCAGCTCATGAAAGAAAAAACAAATTCTAAACCGCTGTGAAAAATCACAGAAGAGGGGAATGATGACTTCACTCAATAAAATTATGAAGTTTTTATAGAACCACTAACACAGGGGGACGAGATACAACCACAGCCCAAACCTCCCCAGCAGCACCGGTCAGTGAGAGTGGCTTATTTCACTAACCAGGATGTTAAAATGGAACTCTCACACAACCAAGCTATCTGAGAAGCTCGTGATTGACCTATGGTACTGGCACCCCAGCTGCCAGCAGGATGGTTGCCCGTGCCTTACCTTGGTGGCCAGCTCCTTCTCCCGGTCCACCAGACTCTCGATGTCCGCGGAGTCGTAGCCGCTGCTCTCACTGGGCGTCACCGCGCTCTCGAAGGTCGTGGTCGAAATCTGAGAGGAAATGCTGGTGGAGGTGCTGAGGGTTCCACTGCTCAGGCTGGGAGACAACGAGTCACTCAGGGACTTGGGGATGCTGTCACCAAGCTTCTCACGAAGCAGAAGAAAATGTCGGGTTTTTTCCACCTAATAGGAAAATAAATCAGTATCGTCTGCTCCAGGAAGGCACCAATTTTACAGACTGAATTCTTAGGAATCCTTCACTATTCATACCAGTCACTCTCCCCAGGAAAGGGAGTTTACATTGGCACTGGAAATTGAATTTGCCTTTGTTGAATATACTCAGATACTGAGCTGGAGACTCTACTCAGCAGCCAGACACACACTTTGTATCCTCTCCGCAAGGAGAATTTATTTAAACCTTGACTTTGATCTCTTTACTCACCTCATGCAGCAGTTCCAGTTTCTCCAGTTCCCACTGATGCTCTAGAATGAGGCTGTCACCCCTGGGCCTCCAACCTGCCAGGTTCTCTTCTCCCCTCACATATGCCACAGAAGTATCCAGGACTTTCCTCCTCCTCCTCTGCATTCCTGAGCAGTAAAATAATGAGATCTGTTAAAGCTATACCAGAGGGGTGTCACTAAGAAACAATCAGCAATTTGCAAAGAGCCAGCACTTCTGCTGTTTGGCTGGAAATAACAACACAGGGATTTCATTACCTGCAAATACACAACCAAGGACATTTGATTTAGGCCAGCTTTCTTACTTCTTTCAGATATTTTCTATTAACCAAGATATAATGCAAACTCCTGTTCAGTCTAATTCAACACAAGGACTTCAGTTTCTACATCTTAGAAGAAAGACACGCGGATACACCATGAACTACAATCCTTCCAAATGGTGAAGTTGGCATCAGAAATCAGCAACATCTTCAAAAGGCAAGAAAAAGCTCTACTGCTGCAAAACCCAGTCTCAATTGTTAGTTATGCATTATGCCCCTAAGACTCAGGTACATGTGCTCAGTATCCTGAGTTACCCATGTCAGAAATCATCAAGTTTCCAGTGAATCCCTATTCACCAATGGTAAACATAGAACTGAGTCTAAAGTAAAGCCTGAATAAGTATTTTAGGGAATAGCAACACTCCATTGCTCCTATGAAACACAGGAACTGCTTCTGATCAGGACAGAAATATTTACTCCCCTCTGTCTGAGAAATTTTCTGCAGTATTTCGTATTTATCGCTGGAACACCCAGTCAGTGCTTACCTGGACTTCCCGTGTCTGCCATTTTGCATAAACTCAGTTCATAAATCCCAGTTACTCGATTGCTGTTCACAGGAAAGCAGAAAACACACTATTTATTATCTTCAGAAATAAAGTGCTTCAGCTTTAGCTCAGTAGCTCCCAAAGCAGAATTTTAAGCATAGTGGTTAGTTAGAACTAGATCTCAATTCTGCTCTGGCACAAAGCAGCCAGAACAGACTGCAAGATCCTCAGAAATGGCACTTCCCCCATGTTCCCCCCCAACCCTGCACTGGACTTGAAGAGCACATGGTGCAGTAAATTCCAGGACAGGATCGAAGTCATCTATGTGCAAGCTTGAAAAATGGACCTCTCTTCCCAACACTGTCAGTCTGGAAAAGAGGTCAGTAAAGAGAGAAGCCATCAGAGTTTCACTGACATAAATGCAAGAAAGATTCAAAACCAGACTGGAGAACCTACAAGTAGGCAGAGTTTCAAGGAAAAAAATTAAGAAAACTGAACTACATCCTCTAAGAGAAAACACAAATCCTGACAAAAACCATGGGTACCAAAGTTGTAAGTGTACTTACGAGTCTGGGGATTTGGAGTAGCCACTGCCAAAGAGGCTGCGCAGGGACCGCGGTGGGGAGATCTTGGCATCTCGGGAGTAAAACACCATGCAGACATCCTTTGTGATCACAGCAGGCTGGATGCAGTGGTCAAGCTAAGAGAACACCAGCAATGAATGAATGGCTGCAGCCAACTGTGCCAAGTTACACAGCTGCCCTTAGTGGGACAGCTTCTGAAATTTGTTCTTGTTTGGGTCTTTGGTGAAGGGTTTTCATATGTGTGATTTGTGAAAGAGAACTGTCAAGTTTCTTGGTGCATCTCATGAAATGATGTTACTACACAAAACAACAGTGTCTTGCACAAAAGCCAAGAGCTAAGCTGCTGTTTGTAACACCAGTACTTACACAGCAATGTTCACTGATTCCAGGGGATTTTCAGATACAAAGATAGATAAAACATGGCACAAAAAAGTAGGACCACCAGTATCTCTTGTGTTGCAAGGCAGTAATACCTTGACATCAAGATGTTAACTGTAAGTACATGTTTTCCACCCTGTTCTCAGGAAATTAATAAATACCCTTACCGGCTTTAGGATTCAAATAATTTTTGAATCTGTTTCTCTCAGGTACACTCTGTGTCCTGTCTCAAATAGTTTATAGGCAGCAGGAGGGCCCTGGTGTCTCACCTCCAGGTAGGCAGAAAGGGTCATGTAGATTTTCTCTCCATACGGTGTCACTCGATTGAGGAGGAGGGAGTTGTGCAAGGAACTATCCCAAACCGCCTCGAAGCGGTAGAAAGTCCTGGAAAAAAGTACAGCAAAAGGTCAATAGTAAGAGTTCCTCTGCGGCCCTCTCATCACTCAGTGTAAAGCATCTCTTCCCAGACATCATCCTCCAGTGATGTGGGTAACAAATACTTGAAGCAAAAACCTGCTCTTTATTTCCAAGATAATTTACTTCTACCTCAAACAGTGTGGCATAAAGAGCACCACCTGTTATGGAGAAGTTTCATCTAAAAGAGAATAGAGGGAATGCAAAAAACAAAAGCTGTCATAGCACTAGACAGGGAAGTCAGCACTAAACACTTGCTTCTAAATAGAGAAAATTAATTTCTACTGCTTCAGGTGCAATTCAATCTAGCTGGATCTTAAAAGCGCATGGGAAGATTCTTTTTTTATAAGGAATACTCATTCTACACCACATTTCAGGACTTCTGTAAGAAGTTTCCTCAGTCTGGGACAAGGAGAGAGAGGAACTGAAAGCTCCCAGAGGTCACTCCAGCAATCCAGAAGCTTCAAGTAAAAAGTGATAGACAGCATCACACTCAGCACAGCTAAATCACCACATCTAAAGGCATCGTTACACTCTCCCCTCTCTAGCAGGGGCTTGGGGAAATGAGCTTTCCCCTTTTTCACAGGCAGTGACTGATTTCAGGAAGGTCCCTTTGGAGAGAAGACCTATGCCCCTATTTAGGAACTCAGCACAGCTTTCCACACCAGTAATAGAAACAGAAGGTATTAATTCTTCATCACCTCTGCATAATTTCCCTCCCAAATCCACTTGCTATTTTTTATCCCATTATGAGTCCAAATGATGTGGTACTAAAAGCAAGAAAGTGCTTTATCTTTTTTAAAATAAGTTATATATCTGAAGAGTTTTTGTACTAATTCCCAACTCAGAAAAATAGAAGATGAAACTAAAGACAAAGGACAAACAGCAGGGTGGGGGTAGAAGAAATAAGAAAATACGAAGCAAAATAAAAAAACATGAAACAGCCTAAGAGCAGACAGGTCAGAAACAAATAGAGCTCCCAAGAATCCCCCTTCTCTGACACGAATGACACAATTCCAAGTTAGTACATAAAGGCACCACAAACTGCAGTCAAGTGAGAACACTGCTAGGTACTGTTTGTGTTTGAAGAACCATATTTAGGAAACTACTTCTAAATATGTTGTTTCTATTAAAAATACAGAGAAACATAATCTAAAGGCGAAGTAATTGGTAATTTAAATTAAAAGCACTGCGAAGCACGGTAAAGTAATAACTCTTACTTGAGTTAGATTAGGCAAAGAGCACAGTTGTCTTCTAAGCCTTTATATGTCTGTGTTGAGTCCTTATGTTTTAAACTTTCATCATGACTTAGTTATGACAGCAAGCAATTTTTTAAACTTCTAGCAAATTCCAGACCCACTCTCAGGGTAGAAGAGAAAGTAGTAAAACGTGTCTGATCATAGATGGAAAAATCACTGTACATAGCCCTAGCACCAGCTCTGCACCATTTGCCAAACAAGATTTCTCCTCGTGGAGAGAGAGCACAGGTGTAAATGCAGAAATACTATCACCCTCTTGAGTAAAATGATGTTTGGACAAACACCAAGATGAAGTCAGGCACAGATTTGAGGCAGCTATTTTAGTGGATCTTTTCTAGCCAGGAAGGTAAATATACACAGCCTTGCCTGTCCAAACCAGAACTTGCTACAACAGTTATACAGGGAGACAAGAAACAGAAGTGAGCAAACTCCTTTCTGCACAGCCAATAGCACACGGAGGAAAAGGAAGCATGGAACACACAAAGCATGGAACACAGGAGAGACAGGTTAAATGTGTAGTTGAAACTGATTCTGAAGTGGATCTTAGCATTAGTGAAAGGTAGTGAATTGGGAGCACTGAAGATTCTGCCTTCTCTTTTCCAGAGGCAGAGCACAGAAAGCAGAGTGCCAAGTGCCCCAGCCTGGGCAGCAACGTGCCGGGCTGTGATCCCACTGGAATCCAGCCTGGGCAGCTACTGCATGTCTGGCTCCTCTGCCAGCTGTTAAACTAAGGAGTGGCAACCACATGGTTAAATTTCATATGAAAATACAGCCCCAGAACAGAGGCTGAATAGCAGTCACATGGCAGCCACTGCTATTTGATCAGAGCAATTCAAGTAACCTCATAATTCAGTTCTTGGCTTGGTCCTTCAAACGAGAGCATTACAGAATCAGAGACAGTGAGAAATTCCAAATTTAGCTCTTTGATACAGAAAAAGGGAATAGCAAGGACTACAAAAGGTTCTGTATCTGACAGCACAAGAAGAGAATCAGAAAGGAGAAGTCCCCTGATCTCGCATATAAAAGAAAGTTCAGCTTCACAAGTCCCCCAGTGAACTGTACCTGAATAACCCTCTGACACAGAGGAAGAGGAGGAGGAGGGAGAGGAAGAGGAAGACTACTTCTGGAAGAGCTAAGAGGTGTGCTAACAGAATTCAGTAAAAGCTGAGGGAAGTGGCAGCAATACAAATTGGACATAAAGCATTCTATTTTCAAGAATCTTTATGCCCAAAGGAAGCAAACAGAAAATACCTAGGCATATCCTTATCAAGAAAGAGCCTGCAAAAACATAGAAAGAGCTTCAGTTAGTGCAGCCAAAAGCAGAACAGAAAAGCAACAGCTGAGTGGAACAGAACAAATGGACTTAAAAAACAAAATAAAGTGAAAAAACCCCACAGAAAGCAGCAAACAAGTCTGCAGACAATGAGCAAACATAAGACATATCCCTTACCAAGGCCTCAATCCCATTCCACCACTCTGCCATGCACTCATCCCTCAACTTAAACCTTGGCATCTTGGGACAAGATGGTCAATAAGCTCCATCACCCTTCACCCAAGCTGCTGACCTCACAGAGATACAGAGGAATTTAATGAAACTAAAGAGAAAGCACAGTTTTGTGTTAAATCCTGAGGCTCCCTTAAGCTGTTCCTTTCCATCTGCCCTTAATGGTCCGTACACATGGAAAGTAATTCAGATGCATTGTCAGCAAACCCTTCACGTGGATCAACAGATTCCAGCATCAGCAAGAATTTACAGTGATGCTCGTTCTCTACCTGTTGTGTTCTTTGCCCATAGAATTTTGCATTTAATAAATAGCCGCATTCCCAGCTTTCCAAACATCCTGCCAATACATCAGAGGTCAAACGAATTTCAGATTTCTGCTACAGTGCTCACTTCATTCACTTACCTGTTGGAGCTGTGAGAGGACTTCAGGTATTTTGCAGAGATGATATTCAAAGACAGAATGGCATCCACAGCAGCTTCATCTACCTCTGCTTTATTTCTTATACGCCCTGAAAAGGGGAGGAGGAATCAATTAAAATTCAAACTGCAACATGAAAGGAATTTGTTTTCCCAAATACCATTTTGGACTACATGAAATAACAAGCAGCTGTAAGTGGAGGCTGCAAAACTGAAGTTCTTCCTCTAGATCTTTTTCAAAATCCTCCTTTTATAGGCAGTGCTCATAAAAATGACATCTGATACAAACAGAAATTGCCAGTAATAGCTTTTCTTTCTTACAGAGCTAGATGTAAAACCATTTACTCACCAACCACCAGCTCTCGCACATCTTTCCAGTGCAGCTCACTGCCCTTCTCATGGATAATGGTGACTGTGATCCTCCGCTGGATTCCCTGGCAGAGGTCAGAAACGAAACAGTGTGTTCACACACACACACAGACTATTTTGCACTAATACTGCAAAAGTGAAGTAAATAATATCATTTAAACTAGTCTGTAACTGAACAAGCACCTCTTTGTTTCAGGGCCTTAAAATTCACTTCAAGGGGATGTTATATTCTCATATGTAAAAGAAATTAAATGCTTCCCCCTCCTCACTCCACAGAGACAGAGTAGGAAAAATATAACTTTAAAACTATAAACCATATTTAACTAGGATTATCTTTATAATTTAGCTAAAGACAAAATATTATTAGGGATTGTAAGAGGCATTTAAAATGCACTGAGATACAGTCACTTCATAGATGACGTGTCATAACCACAAGCAGTGAGAGAAAGCAAATGGAAGTTGAGTCCACATGATCCTTTCGTGTCCTTAGAGATGCTGGAGAACACTAAAGGCACAAATCTGGTCCCAAAGGTTCCTGCTTTTTAAAAGGCTTTCATCTTTCATGCACTGACAAGCAACAGGAACAGCAATATCCTGGGGGCCAAGCAATCTCCTCGCAGCCCAAAGCCAACAGACCAAGCGCACACTGGGAGATCCTGACACTGCACAGCTGCGCAAAGGAGATGTAAACCCCAGTCAGCAGCATCCCCTCCCTCCCTGCAGACATGACTCCTGCTGTTCCACAGCCCTCTTCAGTACCTGGTGCAGCAGAAAGGTCCCCTGGCAGGGCAGGCCCCCGGTGTGATCCACAATAGCAGGGATGTACCTGTGTGAGACAGGCAATCAACAGGCAGGAAAGATGCACCAGCACTGCAGTTTCCTCTCCTCGTAGCAGCTGAAGACACAAGAGTGTGTCCTTCTACCTACTCTCCAAACAGGCTCCTTCTGGCATTACAGGATCAGTGAAACATGGAAGTATCACCCACATGCAGCACTAATGGAAAACTGTGGAACTCACTTCTCAGTATAACCCCTGGAGACTTTCAGGGGAAATTATTCTTTGCAGCAGAGATGAACATTAAACAGTCTGCTACGTGACTGGAGCGTAAAGTCTCCAGTGTCCTAGAGAATCCAAACTCATGGCCTTCACGAGGGGAGTTTTCCCAGCACCTGTGCCTGGAACTTCACCATGGAAAGACCCCTCCAAGTGTGAAAAAAAAGTCCTTCTATCACTCTGGCCCTTTCCAATGGGAACAACTACTGCAAGCAGACTGGACACCCCATCACCACAAACCAGCCAGGCCTCCACCATGGTGACTGCTAAACTTCAACCTGGTCTGACCAGAACAAAGGGAAAAAAAACAGAAATCTCATAGACCCCCGTTCTTGAAACACACAATATTAATACAGGACTTACTCCCCTGTTGGCTCCAGTTCACTGATCTCAAACCACACGAGGAGGTCGTATTTGCTCACACTCTGGCCCAAACTGGGCTTGCTCATTGTATTCAGCTTTGTAGCTGGCACTAAAAAGAAAAAAAAAGAAAGAAAAAAAAAAAAAAAAAAAGAGTGGTTTACAAAGACTGAACAAGATCCACAGGGCTCACAGGAATGTGCCATTTCAGTGGTCCTACATATTCTATGTACGTAGGCAGACCACAGCTTTCACCATGAAAATGACGTTGCTTACAGCAATCATTATTTCTCTAAGTGTTGTTTTTTAAATCTAGGTTACTAAATAGAAAAAAAAAATTGAAGTTAAATTATGGAACAAAAGTGCGTCCAAAGAGCCTGGAAAAATACTAAGTCCCTCTAGACCCACAGAGAAAAAGTTTCTTCAAATGTGCATCAGTTGCTTTATGGCTTAACAATTTGTGATTTAAAACTGCTGAGATCTGTTCATCTGCAGCATTACTCACACACATTTCACCTTCCCCACATAAGAGAAAAAGAATAGAACTTAAACTTCAGTCTTCACTTCTTCATGTTACAAACTGCCACACTCTTGCATCACTTGGTTAAGATATCGTATATGTAAAAAGGCAGAACAAGACTTATTCCAGAGCTCTAATCCTGCCAAAGGATTTTTCTGGGCTCCTTATCTCTTGGCATTAGTGAGTATAACCAGCCAGATCCCCTCTAATTCCTTTCATACAAATGCAGGGATAAACCACGTTAAAAAAAATAATGAGACAGCTTAAATTCTAGAAATAGCCTACTATTCCCTCACACATGGTAGCTTTTAGTTATTATTACGTGCTTTCTCTTATCTGTTCACCCATTACATTTTTGTAAATGGGAACATTTCAAAAGCTTCATTCCTGTACACTCTTGACTGGAATTTTTGTAACTCTGATTTTCCATTTTTTCTCCTTTCACATACTAACCTCACTGCTTTTATTAAGCCAAATAATTATTCTCCTTTCTACCTTTCAAGACGCAATCCTCCCTTGCTCAGATGTTCTTTAAGTTCTCCCACCTTTACACCTTCAGCTTCTACCATGACTTAATTTCCTATGCACTGGAAGGATGTAACATGCCCCAGTTAAAACAGGTCCTTAGAGGTGTGCCTAGGTGCTTTCTTGTGAAATCTGTTTCTTTTCTGGGTAAAACAGCAGCTGCTACAGAGGGACCTTTTACAGGAATCGGTTCTTCACAGCACAGCTCCACCGTGAGGCAGCGAGCCTGTTTCCCTTCCCACACATCACTCAGGGTAGCAACTCTCTTACACCCAATCACCTCATGCAGCTGCACGTGAACTCACTACAGCCAGAGGAACAGCAATTACACAAGACACTCAAGTTTATTGCTAAGCAGATGACACGTTTAACATGAAAGCTTGGTTCTAGATGCTCTCACAGACTTGCTCTGGTACAATCATTAATCAGCATGACTTTATTTTTTAGTTAAATAAAACAGAATACAAATGGAAGTGAGGAAAAGCACTGTTAGAGGCAGAAAAGGAAGATGAGTGAAAAGGAAACCGATATGGAACACAGCAGAATGTTTCCTCTCTACCTGCCTGTGTTTTCATTTGCATCTCCCCTCCCAGTATCACAAAACTCTATGCAGAACACAGAAAAAAATCAGAGGTCCTGGAAGTTTCAGGGAACAGATGCAGTGACACACAAAAATTTATGACTCCCAGCACACTGGAGTCTACAGACTATCTCTATGGTTCTCTCTAAAAACGCCCTAAATTTAAGCACAGCATCATCCTTCCGTGAGCACAACCATGGCAGCTTCTACTCCTAACACTACTATGTGATGAGAGAAAAAGGAATTTCGAAGCACATTTTGGAACTACTTCTACATCTATCACAGAGCAAGTTTGGCTACTAACCATCTCGTTTAGGAGCCCGCTCACTCTGACAACTGGGAACAGGCAGAAAGAGAAAAGGTGGCAGCTGGTCAGCTCCATCCTGGAAAGCAGCCACAGCAGAGGAGGCGAGCACGTTGGCATGCTCAGACAGCGTGTTCAGCACATGCACGTTTACATAGCCAGACATAAGGTACCTAATCAACTCAATTTTCCTTTCATGGTCTGCAGAGGGAATGGAACACACACAGAAAAAGGGCGGTAGAAATATGCAGGTGAAAGAGGGAGAAGGAGAAAATTGAAGGTGAAATGGAAAAAAAAAAATCACAGAAGAGTTCAGCATGCATCATTCCAATTAAGCAAAGAAAACCAAGGATCACTTCAACAAGACTGACTCACTAAACAAGAACGTGAGAGAGCAAAAAGATGAAGCAATTAATGAAAGCAAATTTCCAGTCAGTAAGTGCTCAGTAAGCATGGGAAGAGCCATAGCCAGATCTCATGGAATATGGTCAACACCTCAGGAATGGAATTCTATCCCTTAATGAACCAAGCAGCACTTCCTGCAGAGGAGGTTGAGAAGAAATAAAAATAAAACACAAAAAGAAGGCAGAGAGCCAGCAAAGACACTCAATGCCCCTCGTACCACTCACTCCATTTACATTTCTTGGTGTCCTGGATACCTCAAGAATACACTACAACCTCCATTTGCAGTAGCAGACCTGTGATGTACAGAATTAGAGAGCTGTTCTCACCTGGCTTTGACAGTGGCATAGGGGGAGGAAAGAATCTTCGAGAAGGCTGTGGAGGGCTACAGAGAAATGAAGAGTTGTCAATACAGAGGCAGTTAAACGTAAGAAATATATACAAATGCACACACATGCATCTTTGTATACACACACCTTTTATTGTCTCTAAAGATATCCCCCACAATTCTATGAAGACAGGTAGATATCCCCTGTCAGGAAAATAACGGGGCTCGGCACACGTCTCAGACTAACCTTTGCTCTTTTTCTTTCCTAACTTAACCAGTCCTAGAAGCACCATTGAGGTTTTCCCAGAGCTCACGGATCACTGCTGAAGTTCCAAGTATTCCCAGTGCAGTGCTCCAATCACCAGGGTGCTTATAGGGTGGACTGGCAGAACAGCTTTCCATGTTCGAGAGGGCAGAACAATTCCATCTACACTACAATGAGTGTACAGGCCTCTGCCAGCACTTTTACCTCTGTCACGAATTCTGTTTGTGAGGCTGTGGTGCACAATTTCAGGAGTACGAAAAACTGCATAAACTGAGCATGATCCCCAAGTGCCTTTATGCCAAGCTAGTGACCAATACCTGTTGAGATCCTGTCCCTGCAGGTGGAGAGGATGCTGCTGATAATGTCCAAAGACTTCAAAGACAATAGGCTTTGTTTTGATGTACTCCACAAATGATTCTGTCACTTCCACAGCAATCTATTTCAAAAGTGAGGAAGAAAATGAGACATTCAAAAAAAGAAACCTCTTTTAGGAGTCTGTATTTTTCCTATCACATAGTGTCACTCACAGTAAAAGCAACTGCATTCCCTTTTGGTTTAGGCATTAATTCTACTCTCCAATAAAGGAGAAAATTAAAGCCCAGTCTCAGGCATTTCAAGTAGGAGAAGAGGAGCCTGAATGTAACCAAAGCATTACACAGTTCATAAAAATAGATACATCCAGTTCATCTGAGATCATGAGCACTGCTATTCATACATATATTTTATTTCCTGAATTCTAGACTGTTTTCATCCTGGAAAGGAAACACAGAATTCAATGGCAGGAAGTAGAGGTGAAAGAAGAGTTAAATTTGCCACAAAGAATCATTCTGTGGTCTGTTTTGTGATGGGGATTACATCATTCACCTGATCTCTCCTACTACTGTCTATTCTTAAAAATTCTGCTTGCATTGAAGGACACACAACTCCCAGTGCTGATAGAGGAAGTTACTGCTCATGGAAAGCTTTACTTACATTCTGAACATGGTAAAACCCAAGGGGAGTCCCTCGGCCATTGTTTTTGAGAGGCTCAGTTGAGAAAGCTTCATCATGCCGATGTAAAAAGCTTAAAAAAAAAATCAACCAAAAATCAGCCACCACAGAATGGTTTAATGAAGATTGCTCTGCTCTGAATCCAGCCCTGAAAGGAAATCCTAAAACCCTAAAAGAAATGTATTCTTCTGGAACTTTAGAAGCAGTTGAGCGATGGCCTAAAGCTGGGAAAGTCTTCTGGAAACACAATTCCTGTACTTGTTTTGTGTCTTTATTATTCCTTTTTATTCTCTTCTTTAAGAACCCAAGCCTAAGACCACTTTCACTTAAGAAGTACTGATTCCCTACAGGGTCATGCAGCTTTCATTCAAACAATCTAGTATTGAATACTTCACAATAAGAGCTCAAAACCTTAAGATATCTATAAACTTATGAGTCCACTTCAATTCCCAATTCCTTTCTGCAAAACTTTATTCCTTAACACCTGCTTAAGAGAAAGAGGGGACCAGGAATTCCCAGTATGTGACAAGGTGTTTTTCTCAGTCATCTGAAAAGTTCTCAGAGTTCCACTGCCCACTGTTCTTTGGTCTCTCTATCAAACCATTAAAGTAAGGACAAATTCTTACTTGAACTGGCAGAAAATATCTGCATATTCGGGCAGGATGCCACTGGCCTGGAGCACTGTCACACGGAAGGTAAACACACTGCCCAGCTTCAGGTGATCACCAATTTCCTCAGTGAATCCTTCCATAGTCATCTTTCCATCCAAAGTGGCTGACTTCAAGTCTTGGGGAGAAAAAGAAATCCCACATGAAATTTTTCTTTCCTGTCTTTTCTTAAAACAGTTTTTCAGGAGACAGTTTAGTCCCATCACACAATTTTTTTTCCTTTTAAACCCAAATAATTTGCTGATAACCAAAAGATCCAAATACCTGGGAAGTTTTTCAGCGCAGTTCTTCAAATGAATAAGTCCAGTATCTCTCACGTTCAACCCACTGGTAACACCTCTCCCTAACCATGATATTCTTGAAGGACGCTCAGAATTCCTTTCCACGATTGACTGAAAGTGTCACGAATTTCCCAGAAGGTCTCCAAAAGCACCACATTATTTCTTGCTTACCCAACTCATTAATTCTGTTGATCTCCTCTGGAGGAGTGGTAACCTCTGAATTCTGTCCTTGCCCTTCCACAATTCTTAACTCCTCCAGTGACAGTCCAGACCGAGTCATTGCAACTGAAGAAAAATCACTCTGAAAAATTAAATATAGTGGCTTGTAAAAGAAGTCTGCACTTTCTGTGTTTGTCATCCCCTTCTTTCCCTACAACACGTTCTTTATTTAGAAGCACAAGCTACTATGATTAAAGATACCTAATTCAATTTTAAGAATTCTTACCTTATCAAAATACTCATTGTCAAAGGAAATTTTAGCTGTCCCAGACTGTCGAATACCAGATCCATAATCTGGAGCTTCTTCATCACCTAAAAAAACAGGGAAAAAAAAAGATAGAAAAATAAATGATGGGGAGGAGAAGGGAGAGTCTGCAGAGTTATCCAAATAGAAATTTTCATTATAATGGAAACCAAAATGGAAAGGAGAAGAGTCATCCAGTTATAAGCTGGAGTAAGTGCTGGAAAAGATCATGTCAGAAACCTATCCACTGGGACCCTAGGTGTGGGAAAACAAGACAAGCTCTCACATTTAATTCTGAAAATACTTAATTTTAGAGAATTTTGAATGTAAATCCACTTTAGTACTAATTTTCGTTATTTATTTCCTTCTGATTATTATACTGAGGTAAACTAACATCTAAAATTCATAGCCATGAACTCAGCAGTAACACTAGCAAAGCTCCAGCAGGACATGTTGGAAGTCTGAAAGCTGGATCTGTCCATACAATCTGCTCATTTCACCTCCTTCTCTTCACAGAGAGCAACAACAACAGGGCCTGGCTAAATGCCAGGGTTTTTTTCACAGTAAATGCATACTCACAGGAGAAATCCCAAGATTCAAAATGTGCTTCAAAGCTTTGCTTAAGGATCAAATGATGCCATGGCCCTTTTTCAAGAGATGTCCCTAGTTCAGTTTCCATTAGCCATGGTGTATTTGGTTCATTTGGATGGATAAGTATTTATTTGAAAATATTCAGTCAATGCTAAGGAAACCAAAACAAACTAGACTTTTGTACACATTAAACCAGATTTTAATTCACTTGTTTTAATCCCTGCCAGAGTATTTCTTATACATCTGCAGAGTCTGAGTTTCATAATATGTTCCCACGGAGAGTGAAGCTTCCAGGGTTACCCTACCTAAACAAGCAAGAACTGCTGGCAGTTGGCCACTGCTGGAAAGGACAAATTTTGGGAAGGATCTGTGCTCCCACCAGCATGGATAAGGCACGGCCCTGCCAACCAGTCCACCTCACACTGAGCAAGTCTGAAACATCAGCGACTGAGCAGTGACCTGCAGTAAACTCTGGCACACACACAACAGCAGCTCAGCACTGGGTGAGGTCGTTACCACCCCATATATCTACTCCTCTCTTCTGAAAAGAATTCCTGGTGATTAAACACTCTGTTAAAGCAGCTTCTAAGTCTCCATATTTTTAGAGAGGCAACGAAGGGGGAAACTGCTGCTGATTTCTGTTTACACCACGATGAAAATCATCAATTCAGGAACTTCTTCTCATGCTCTCCTCAGACCCCAGAGGAGGACATTTCTGAGCATTAAAGGGGTAGTTTGAGCACAGCTAAAACTTGGTACATTTAACTTTAATGCAGCTCACCGAAACTATTAAAACATGTTCTCCACTGTTTATACTGGGTGCCAGAAAGTAAAAGTTTTGCTTTAGTTTTAGTTTTCAGACTTACTGACAGTACTTAAATCTTCCACTGTCCTAAAAAGCAGCGTTGCTTTAATTGCCAGGTACAAACTTCAGTGGTCAACATCATGGCAATTTTAAAATCTTCTGATCAATAGTATTATTTCAAGACTTAGTCAAGCTCAGCCCATACGGTGAAGCAATGAACGAAATAATTTCAGTAGCACCAGAGCATCTGTTCTTTGCAAGATGAGGTAGGTGTGAGTATCAGGAGAATGGTTTGGTTCGTTAGCCTGGTCCCTGACGGTGCAGCAGTGTCTCACCTGCAATGGCCTGCACAGCGACGCGCAGGAAGCCCCGCACTTCCCCTTTCTCGCTGACCACGGCCACCCTGTGGATCAGGGGCACTGGGTACAGCAGGTTGCTCAGGTACACAAATGCTCTGGTGACAAGAGGAGAGAAAAACACAGCCAGCATTAGGAAGGGCGTGCCAAACCCCACTGCAGCTTTGCACGGCTCCTGGGACAGCCAGATCTCAGACACTGCATCTCCCAGACCTGCAGGAGGGCCCGGCTCCCTCCTGCCCACTCAGGAGGTGCTGGTCCCTCCTGCCCACATGGAGCCCTGGCCCAGCCCAGTGCAGCACTGAATGCTCAGTCAGAGCCTGCTGGGCCCCAGGGCTCCCAGGAATGAGTTAGACACGGGGAGGGAGGATGAGGATGGCTGTATGGAATAAACTGGAGATGTGAATGGAGCTGTTAGCAAGCTGACAGAATCTAGCAGGGAACTACTGATTATAAAGAAAGAGGTAGCTGGAAGGGATAAATTAAAAATTAGTTTATTTACTGTGCTCACACAGCCTCAATTTATTCCTGAACATATAAAACCACTCTTTTAAAAACAGATTGACTGAGTGTATTCTCTCTTCTATATTCCTTTGATAACACTGTGCAGATCAACCAGAAACCTACAATAAACCATTAGTCATCACTTAGGTTTCTTGGAAGATTCACTGATTGTACAGATTGTGGAAGACTGACAGTCTTCACAGATAATCCTCTTTAGGAGCATTTTATTTATTTCTTTGAAAAAAACAAAACATAACAAAATAAGATGTGACAGCACTACTCTAGAGCAACCACTCAGAAATCACAGTTCCCAAAAGGAAAAGCAGCATTTAGGCTCCATAGGGGACGATCCTGCCATACACTAACTTTTAAGTTATATACAAACAGAGTCTATTTTGGAGCAGTAAGGTAACCAATTTAATTGTATAGATTTTAATTAAAAGTCAGACAAAAATTATTAAGTTATTTTATGTTTCTGCAATGAATTGCAGCAGTTTTTAAAGCATCATAGTTCAGTGGGACTAGGTTGAGAGAAGCTCAGCAAGTCAGCTAAAGAACAGCTCTCAACAAAGGGAAGATATGGAGGGTTTTATTTATTTAATGAGCTGTTTCAGAGTTCAGAAGAGTACTGAGATGCACAGAACTTTAACCAATAGTTTTACCAGTCATTAAATTTAAAGTGACTAATTATGCATTTTTAATAAATTTATGCACATTAATTTATACTAAACAACAGTAATTTAACTAATTTCCTCCTTATAGTTCTTTTTATTAAAAATCTTTATAATTATGTATAATTAATTCCTGTAATTTAGAGCTGTTATTGTTTAACATTCCTAGGAAAAGTCCTGCATGACAAAAGGGAAGTGCTGCTCCTTGGATTTACATGCCCCTTCCAAGGATGGATGAATTCTTTTGAAATGACAAGGAAGTCAAACAGGTGTCAGTCATGAACCAAGGACACAAAAATAATGCTACTAAAAAAAAAGTGGTAACAAAATGCAATAGAGAAGAGAATGATTAATACAGCTATAACGTAGCAAAACAAAAAAATGAACAAAACCATACAACAACTAAACCAGCTGCAACATAAAACTTCACTAAGATTAGGATTTAATTCCTTTTCAGTCTGCTTCAAAGTGAGGTAAGCACTGATAAAGCAGGGGAAGGGAGAAGAGACTAAATTTCAAGTAACAAAATGAGAAGCTATTTTTTTTTCCCTCTAACATATTCATTTTTAGCTTTGGAACTTCAGGTGATGGTCATCTGAGAAACCACCATCCAACCACACAAGAACACAGTCCCTGAAACTGGAATGGGCCACTGGGACTGGAGCAGGGATGGAGTTCCAAAAGGTATGTGGTTCTGCACCCAACATAAAAAACACACCCAGTTTGAAAAGCACATTTCAAGCCAGGGACTACAGACATTTCCCAACAGAACAGAATCCAGAGAGCCTTGCAATGATGCGCACAGTAGGAGTCTCACTAACTGAAAGAGTCAGGCATTGCAGAAGCCTTCTCCCTTCAAAGCCAAACTAATGGAAAGTGAAAGCATCATCTGCATGAAAAATAAAAGTATATGTTTATTTGCAGGGCAAAAGTTCTGAAGGTGCTGCTCAACATGTGACAGCCAAACTACCATGTGACCATCCCAAGGAAAAAAATGTATTTCTCCATCAATTTGCCTCCATCCAGTCACGTTATTCACTGGAACCATTTTAACTTAGAGAAGGAAAAGCATATAATGCAAGAAAGTTTTAAGTTTCCTGTTTGCTGATGACAATGCCACATCTCTTCTGCAGAGTGGAGAGCAACTGCACATGTGCTGCACCAAAACGGAGCTGGGTTACGCACTGCTGCCAGTGCCACTGCAGCTGCTTCCTCATGAGACAGCGCCGAGTTAGGAGTGGATGAAATCTTAAGGTTATCCTCCTCCTCTTCCCACATCCGTGAGGACTCCCACTCCCCAAAGAGCCCCTAAGTGTCCCCCTGCACTTAGCCCAGCAGACTGAAAGAGGGGAGCTGGATTAGCAGAAAGATTGGTGAGGTAAAATGGCATATTCACAACAAAACTAGAAATAAATTTAACAAAGACAATTTTTTAAAAAACCAAAACAAAACCAACAAAACTCGGAACAATGGCAGATATTTTTAAAATAAACACATTAGGATTTAAATAAAATATCCTGTAGTCCTCTCCCACCTCCCCTAAAAACAAAGCAAATGCTTGATATGTCACACCATTAAAAGAATCATCCTTGAAGAAACCCAGCATGCCAGAAGAGATGGCTAAAGGGACCAGCTCTTTCTTTTCTTTTCTTTAAGAGTTACAAATAAAATACAGTCATAGCACAGAGAGAGAAAAGAAAATAACTGTGATGGCCAGGGAGTTGGATGATCCATTTCTCCTCCTCCTCTCCTTCATGACCTGCACTTGTTACTGCTGACAAGCCACCAAAAATACTAAAAATTGTTTTATTTGTTCTTCACATTCTATAACATATCAACCAGAACACAGTTGGAAGTCATAAGGACTTCTGGTTTTGTTACAAACTGAATGCTACCTTGTGCTCAAGACAATACCTATGTAGGAAGTGGCTGCTCAAAAGCAGAATTCTCACACTGGAAGACACAGAGGACTCAAAATAATTCCTACTCAGTGGTGCTGGACAGCCTACCAGCCTCTGCTGGCAGAATGGGCACAACAGAACAACAGGAATAGAAACAACAGAAACCAACGACTGAGAAGTCACTCAGCTCTCCAGCTCAGAACAGGAACGGAGTTCCATTCCCCAGCACATCCACAGCTCTGTTCGTGCAGCTCACACCAGCGAGGCCGGTGCCCAGAGAGCTGCAGTTCCACGTGCCCGTGCACAGAGCCCGAGCTCAGAATCCCCCCAGAACAGGGAAGGACTGCCAGGAAGCACATCATTCATTACACACTGTGTTTGCTCAGCTTGTGCTCTGCTTCCTGAGGCATCTGTGAGGGAGCACCAACAGCTCAGCTCTTTCCCAGGCTCCAGGGGCACATGGAGCAGCCCTGGGCTCACAGGAGCTGACAGCCAGCCCAAAGCAGCACAGATGGCTTTCCCAAACCTGAACCAGATAATCAGATTTTCTAAAACGTAGTACCAAGAATTGCACGTAAGGGCACTGATTCAGAGATCACAGAGGACTACTACAATTTCTTGCAACTTTAGTAATTTTTGTTTCAAAAACTGGATCAAGGAAGTTCCAAGTTTCAAGTTTCACTACAGACAAAGCCTGAGGTTAAAGAAACACACTACACTGAACTCAAAGCTTGATAAAGACCAACAAACTCAATCTCTCCTTTTCATAAATTATGCAAACAAGTTTCCTGCATTTGTGGAAACTGCATAAAGATCCCACCATCCTGACCCTGAAGTCTTTCCCGCTTACACTCACTGAGAAGGATAAAGCCAAGCTCTGGTCCCTTTTCCCTTTTTCCTCCCTTCTGCTGACCACGGAGCCTTTTGCCATACCTGTGGCAAGCACCTTAATGAGCATGTTGGCTTACAGGGTAAGGAAGGAAGCACAAAAGCATCATCAGGGGAGTGGGAAGCAGCAGAGAGAGGAGCCAAGCCACTAAATAAAAATGTTTCTGTTTCTTGTAATGAGAAACATGTGCTAGCAAGACTATTACTGAAGAAACAGTGTGAAGAACTACATTTCCTTAACATAACTTGCTGTCCTTAAGGGTCTACATCACAGACTGAGGTCTGATAATGCCCTAATTCTTTCTGTTCTGGAAAGCTTGATAATATACTAAAATATATCAAGAAAGCTTGTTTCAGAAATTCAAGCATAGTGCCTGGGGAAAGTGCTAATAAACACAGCCAGTGAATGTCAATGTTGATGACCTCTCACTGTGTAATACTGGCTACAGAGAGTCAAGCATAATCTGTTCATCTCAGAGAACACTCTTTACCTCATCCAGAAAGGACCACTCTGCTTTCTCCTCATGCCATCTTTTCATATGCAGAGATGTTACACCTGTTTTCAAAAAAATGTATTTCTGGGTTTGGACTGAAAGACTTCCCACCATCGTTAGATTCTCTTCCATGGAAGAAAATAACACACTACAATTCTATCTTAGTGACCCTGCAATGGCTAAATAGGGAATTCTGTAAGTATTTAAATACTGTATACAAACCCTGATTCATTCCAAGCTGAGACAATTATCTAGAGATAGATTTACTCACATCTAAGGGTTATTTTTTCAATTAGTACTCAGATCTTCATGGCCCCAGACACAAGAATTTAAAACTTAATGCTGAACTACACTCCTTCTCTGGCAATTCCAATTTATGGACATGGGTATTTTGGCTAGACTGCCCATCTGTGTAGCACTAGGCAAAGCCATTGCAGTCTGCAGCAAGAGCTGGTCCCTTTTGGCCATTCTCAGAGTAACCTCACCAACCTTCCCACTAAAATGAACCAAGGGGATCGGTCGTAAAACGGGTCGCGCCCATCATTGAAGAGGTCTGATCCCTCCTCAGTCCCAACGTCGGAGCCAGTATCATCCACAAAGGCCTCATCATCAAAGTCCTCCATCTCATCCTGCTGCTCATCTGCCAGCTCAGTGATGTCGGAGTCGGCCGTGGAGAAAGTGGGGGAGGGCGTGCGATCGGCCAGGCGCTCGTTGACGCAGCCGTGGAAAATGGGGGAGCTGCACATCAGCGAACGGACACCGTTAACAGGGTCAGCACACACAGCCTGCTCAAACAGCTCTCAGAGAGCCCTGAACAACCAGCAGCGCCTTCAAACCACCTGCACTGCAACGCAACGGGAGGGAAGGGGGTACCAACAAAGTCAGGGAAAAGAGTGTCCTTGAACAGAGCAGGAAGCAAATGAAAAAGAAACAGAAACACGGCTGAGCATATAGATCTTGAGAGGACATCCATTTAACAGAGCTACATTTCTTATTTCCAATGCAGCAGTTCTGCAAATAAAAATACGGTAAAAGTGCGGTCGACAGCAGGAAATGTTAAAGAATCCCATCAGACACTTCCCTAGGGTATGCTGAAACTATTTGAACCACACATATGAGAGACTCTGGACCACTTTTCTAGTTCTTCATATTCTCACAGCTCTGCTCCAGTGACTTTAGTGAGAACTTAGCCAGTTATATTATTTTAAAATAAACTTATAACTTACTACGGGCTCACTCAAAGCAGATTCCACTACTAGACACCTAAACTGGCAACATTCTAAAGAGCATCTTCTACTCTTAACTGTATTTAAAGTCTATTCCAAATCCCTGAAAGACAAGACCCAGCTGCCGCAGAGGCCCCACGGTTTATTGATTATTTACAAGGGTTCCCCGCTCAGGCAGAGCTGCCTGCAGCGGCAGCGAGGCGCTGTCCCGTACCTGCCCACGAGCTTGAACCAGTGGAAGCGGTCGTAGAAGGGGTCGCTGCCCGTCATGGAGCCCTCGGGCTCCTCCTGGCTGCCCGAGGCCACGTCCCCCGCCCGGTCGTACATCTCCCGCATCAGCTCCAGCCGCTGCCTGCGGAGACAGCGAAAGCTCAGGAGAGAGGAGTCAGGGAGGCAGGGAGCACAGAGTCAGGTGTTCCCCTCACTGCCTTCACCCGGACCAAATCACACCTAAGAACAGAGGAGGCTCTACCGTAACTTTGGTGCTTCACTAATTCCCCAAAATGCCAGAAATTCTGGGAAAAATTTTGTCAGCTTAGCCCTCTAAGCACAAGGCAAAGTCACTGCAGAAGCTTACAAAAATATTGGATTTCAATTCACTTCTAAATACTCCTCTTTCACATCTAATACTGGTATATTTTTTGCTTCCTTTTTTACATCACACCATGTTGCTGAGTAATTTCAGCAGTCCTTTGCATTCCACTCCAGAAATGTTGGCATTTTGATTCAAAAGTGAACCAATTCAATTGTAGACTCTAATTATTCATTTATTTTATTGAAGAAAACAAGTGTTTCACACTGCAAGATCCTTTGTCTGGAAGTTATTAGTAGAAAAAATTAGGACAAAAGTCCTTCAGTCAATATTTAGAGAATGGGGAAATGTCATTTATTTACATGTGATGAAAATAATTCAGATTGCAGTAGAATTTTTGTTGCTTCCATAGAAATAGAATCTTCGTTATTTAAGATTTTTCTCATAAATTATGTCCTACACTGCCAGGTTATATGAAGCAGGTGGAAAGAAAATTATTACAGGGAAAGAACTGAAAAAAGAAGTAATGCAGAGAGACAAGCTATGATGACTCTTATTACATTCAAAAGATAAAGTCTAACCTCAAATTACAAAAATTAGATGTGAAGGTAAGGTGGGAAGCTGGAGAAAAGTGCACTTGTTCAAACACTCTGGAAAGCTGGTATTTAGAACATCTCCCACTGTCCAGAAAGTTTGGGAGGATACAGAGAAAAAAACAGAAACAGGTAAGGAGCTGCAAGGGATGAAATTATTGAACGTAGTTCCTTGGACACAGGGAATTTTGTTCTGTAATGCTATTCACATACTTGAGTTTTTCTAAGGACCAGTAGTGCGTGGCTCCGTTCTTCAGGTCCTGCACCTCCACAGCCACCACGGTGCGGGGGAAAGGCCGGCGCTCGCGGCTCTTCTCCGGCTCCTGGGGCAGCAGCTCGGGAGGCAGCGGTGAGTACAGCGTGTCCGTCAGCAGCACGAACTGGAACTGCACCTGCGTGCGACACACACCTCACTTGGTCCCGAGAAGCCACGGGCTGTTCACTCAGACAGAAGCCCAAATCAAAGACTCACAAACCTTCTAAACCCTTTTACAGCCTGAACTAATATGAAAGAGACATGCAGTTTGAAAGATTACAAATAACTCAGAGCATTTGCAGGAGGGCTATACTATCAAAACCGATGGGTCAGAAAATTCAAAAAGTGGCTCTGCATGTCCCTACCTTTTTCTTTAACTCTACACTGATTGCATTGGCTTCCTTCAGATATACTGCATTTCCCCAGAGCTGGTCCCTCAGTGAAGTGAACTGGTGGAACCTCCACTTCCTGAAAGCCCACTGGGCGAGTTCGTATTCATGGCGTGTCCAGGGCACTGGGAAGAGCAAAGAAACAGTGAAATAAAACAATGTGGCTTCTCAAAACCATCACATGCAGTATCCAATACTCCTGCTGACTGTGCCATCAAGTTCTCAACACATTTTCTGGAAGAACAGAAAACAAAACCCTACGTATTCATTATCCATCGTGGAAAAACTGGACTCAGCCTTCCTCAACATTAGCAGTGGAGATTAATGATCATGTAAATGAGATTTGGAACAGAGGAAACAAATTTTTTTCTGCTCCTATTATCTTAAGTTATTTGGCAACAATTAATTAAAAAGGCTGAAAGAGTGGAATGAGAGCAAGTATAATGGGAATAATAAATTATCTACTGTCTAGAAATGGAGTTATAAATGTCACAGCATTCTAAGAATTCCTAGCAAGGAGAAAAGAGAAACTTCAAGATCAAAACAAGGAAACAAAGGCAACAGTGTTATTTTGTTTTAAAACATCTGAGCTCTGTTAATGCCCGGAAGAGAAAGATTCATTCAAGACCACCAAATCAAAGCCTGGGGTAAAACTAATATATTTGGTGCATCAGTTGTATTTGAAAACGTATCTCTACTGCTCACATGGAATGTATTCTACAAATGGGTATTTGAAATCTTGATGCTGAGAGGATTACAGATCAATAACTTACACTGTTTTGCAGCTTTCCAAAGCAAATTTTGTATCTATTACAAGAAATGATACAGCAGCTGTTTCTTTAGACTTTGTTATATCCAAATTATTTTTAGCTTCAAACTCACCTTCTTCCTCCTCCTCCTCCTCCTCCTCCGTTGTTTCAGCTGCCAAGGACCTTGTCTCTACCTGCTTCTGGAGGGCCTGCAGCTTACTCTCATAGTCCTGTGGGCAGAGAGGAGACACAGTGTAGGAGGACAGGCAAGAGCAGGAGAGACACAGCAGGAGCTGAGCCAGGCACGGTGCACACCCCCAGAGCGCAGAGCGCTCGCAGGGCACACACACGGCAGCCCTGCAGCGCAGCCTCGCCTCCCAACACAGCAACAGGCCAGCCGAAGCAAGGGACAAGAGCTGCTTTCTAAAACCGCCACATTTGTGTGCTTACAGTGTCTGCAAGAGGGAAAGATTTAGCATGTTCTTTTGATGGGGTTTTTGCTAAAGACAGGAAGAAGGGGATTTTATTTGGAAGCTCTCTGCTACTTTCAGAGAGGTAGGAAAGAGGCAGAAATAGAGAAAAACAGAGAATAAATCTGAAAGGGGAGGATTATTCACCTTCATTTTCTCAAACAGAAAGATTAACTGCACCACTTATTTGCCTTTTTATACAAAAAAAAATTAATTTCAGGTATTAGTGGGGAAAGCACTTTGTTTTCAATTAGGTTTTCCCCATGGCATGTAAGTACCACTCCCTCACATGTGTATTTAATACATCAGAAGATAAAATACCACTACTGCCCTGGCAGAGAAGTCTGTGCAGTGGCTTCCCACGAGGAACACTTCAGCAACAGCTTCTGGTACAAGAGCATTTTCTTCCTGTTCAGACCTGATCGTGCCTTGAAACAAATGTTACTAAAACCTAATGAGCCTTCTATTATTTGCTGGTAAAACAAATACAAATTAGAACAGACTGTCACAGTGCTCTTGGTCCCAAAGCCTATTCCACTAAAGTATTTTATTTTTTTAAGATAAACCTTTGGCATATATTGCACAAATTAAACTGCTTTCTCAGGATTTTTATACACGAGTTACAACAACAATTCACTAAGAGTGTTGCTGAGTTCTTAAGGAGAATTCTTGAAGCCACTCATCTTGTATTCCAACCTTCTCTCTTCCACAGTTCCAAATCCTAAAATTCTTTTCCAATGCCCAGTTTGCAATAATACGTTCTTAAGTCCAAGAGCTATGGAATAAAAGCTTTGCATTTTTCTCCCATCCCACTTAAGCGTCCCACCTAAAGAGCTGCATCACTTATCCACAACAGGATTGTGTCCTTTTAAACCAGCTTCAGCCAGAAAGGCTTTAGATTCTATTTGGAAAGGAGATACACCTCCAGAGGACTGCTTCTGGTTCGTAAGTATTCTTTTCTGAAAATAGCATTAACAAATGGTAGCTGTGCCCTTAGAAAGTGCAGGATTTTGAATACCATGAATCCAATATCCCTGAGAGCAAAACTGAACTTCGTATGGCCTTCATAAGATGGCTGTGTTTTAATTTCCTAATTTCCTCTTGAATATTTTATTTGGCTAAAATGCTCCTTCTTAATTTGTTTCTGCTCTGTTCACCATAAGTTGGCTACTTACACAGGAAGTAACCTCAGCCCAGCAGCATAAGTACTGCAAACAAAACAAATACATATTCTTTCTTTTGATATTCATTCTGAAATTCTTAAAGATTCACCAAAAATCTATACTAGACTCCATGAGACCTCTCACAAAGCATCAGACTTATCCACCCTTCTGAGATGCCCAGCATAGTCCTGTTCTTTTTAACATAAAGGCGCTCTTTTTTAAATCTATTTCCCTCATTCCATGCAGATAATGCTATTACATTTGAAACCAAGATAAAACTGGTCAGATGCAAAGTGACACAAATAAGCTTCTCTCACTTGCAAGGAAAGGCAAAATAATTTCTTTTCCTGTAGTCTCAAGTCGATAATGTCATTTTGAGCAGCTAGATTTTAGAAATGGAAAGCTCTTCAAGTAGTGTTTTAATAGAATCCTTTTAGATTCTTTTGGAGAAACTGAAAAGCTGCAGAGGGAATGGGGAGTTGGGGGAAACAAAAAAGAAAATGACCTTAACCCACCAACAAACCCACAGCCCATACACTCAGACAAGAAAAAGCGTTTTAAGAGCAGACCAGACCAGTTAAAGCAGAACTCTGCAGCACAACAACTGAGATGTGGTGTCTGCCAAGGTATGCCCTGTGTGATTCTCCCCTGCATTTGAGGTACACAGAAAGGTCCATTTCTTTTGCCTTCAATGAGGAAATAAATGGAGAACAGCCAGCTCTATGTTTTCCTCCAGAATTTAGATAAACAGCACACAGGATGGTACAATGGGATAGCACTGAAGACGGGAATGGTCTTTAGCTCCTTGTGCTACAAAAAGCTCTTATTTTCTTTTATATTGAATTTAAATAAGCTGTCTGAAATGGACATAAGTCTGCTTTGCTGCTTTCCACACAACAGCAGAAACACCAGGGTGGATGAATATACAAGAATCAGATTGGGGAACAATTAAGGAAACATTTATAACTCTGCTGGAATAAGCCCAACCCCGAGATAAAAAAGAAAAGCAGGACAAGCCTGCAGTCAAGTTTCATTTCCATTTCACTAAGACAAGTCTGACACTTACAAGAGTATTTCATAGTTTATTGAAAGAGCACTTGTTACAATACAAACCAGTTCTGCTTTTCACAAGGCAGATACTTGCTCTTAAGACAATCCAAAACAACAGACAGATCTGAAAATCCCATTTAATTCAAAGGCAGCTCACTGCTTTCTTTACAGTACAAATAGTTACACAGCATAGATTTCTCACGTGGCAGCTCCTGAAGAGGTTTAATGGGAAGTATCCAAGAAAAATTTTAACATATAAAAACAAATTTCAACATATAAAGGACACAGTGAGGGAGATATTGAAGCTATGCTGAATGTACTGATAAAAATAGCATCCTCTAATTTGACAGATCCCTAAATTCAGATTGCTTGAGGAAGGATGTTGGAGTCAATCCGAGTGAGGAGCACTAGTGACGTGCATTTAACCCCATTCCCAAAGCCAGTGTCCCAGTGAGTCCTACAGAACCTCGAGGAGCCATCCCAAAGGCACAGGTGGAGCCAAGCCAGCTGTCAAAGCACAGCACAGCAGCATTTGGCCAAGTCAGCTGAACTTAATAAAAGAGCACTCCACCATGGATGCCACATTTCCATTACCCTGAAAGCCTTTTCACGAAGACATCAATGGAAGCAGCTGTCTCACTGCTCATTAAATCCATTAACACAGGATTTGGAGTGAGAGTTGTGTGCATTTCTGAATACTGCAAGGATATCCACAGTTCTCACACTGCTTCCCTTATCAGATGAAGCACTGCACTGCAATTCATATCAAATTCTTAAATATCCTCCTAAAAACCAGGAAAAAAAGCTGCTTCCTTGAAGCAGACTGGACTCTACTCTGACACTGACTGTCCTTTTTCTATTTTGTCAAATAATACAGTAGAACAGACAGGGTTGTTCTTCTAGTGCTGCACTGAAACAGTGGGGTAAGACAGACTGGTGGCAACCTACTGCTCACCAGCACCACCCAGGCATTTACAAAGAGCTCTTTTCTGAGCTTTAAACTGAAGTAAGCTGGCACAAACATTTTAGTGTTTAGCATTTAGGCATCAAGTAGCAGGAGTTTTAGTCTCGCGTCAGTACACGCAGTTCCGTGGACCTCAGAATCACTCCATGCTCAATCACGTGGTGATTTCATACAGGCAGCACAATCCTCCAAAACACGCGGCAGGAGATGGGATTGCTTTGCTCTCCTCCCACGACCTATCCCGTGCAGGCTAACTCTGTCCGGCTCATGTATTCCTAGGGCATTGAGAGGTTTCCTCAAGCATGCATTTTCAACAGAGCCCAAGCCTTTTTGAGGATATATAAGAACTCACTATGCTCGACATGCACTACTAAAACAGGATTCTAAAATAAAGACAACAGCAAAACGTTACTTGCAGCCCAAAACTCATTTTGCAATTTGGACTCAAGCGCAAAGAAAGTACTGCTCATCTACAAGCCTTCTCTTTCTTCTTTAAGAGTCAAGACATTTTTGGAAATGATGCTTTATTTCCTTTGTTCAAGTAGGTCAAAGCATGAGACAAATGCAAGTTCCAAAGCCAGATCTGGACACAGAATTAAACCTGCCATAAAGTAAAACTCCCAAGTGAACAGACCAGTTTGCTCTTTTAGGAGCTGGAGGACTGACTTTGTATCTCCTGCAGCAGAGACCACTATCCCATCAGTGACACACCTGCTGAGAATTAAGAGCTGACACTTGATTAATTGATATGTAAATGGCACGTGTGCTGCAGCAGCACCTACAACTCGCCCAGCTAATGCAGGGGAAAAGTAGGATAGGACAAAAAAAAAAAAAAAAAAAAAGCTTAAGGCACTTGCCACTCACCTACAGCTATGCTGAGCCACACACAAGTAACAATTACCAATGGGGCTTACACTTTATTAAAAAAATAAGCAACCTCAAGTAAATTCAGGATACTTGTGCAAAACAGCACAAATACACTGCAAAGTGGACCTACCTTACCAAGTGTAGTAGAGTGGCCAATTTTGTTTCTAAACTTTTATTCAAGTTAAATTTAAAAGCAAAGTAAGTCCACAAATATTTCTATTGCCTTACAGTCAAGGCCACGGATTTTTAAAAGCAAGAGCAACTTTGTCTTGCGCTTTTGGGAACTCAGAAAAAAAACCCTGTATCATTAAGGTTGGGACTCTCCAACTGAGACAAAACCCCAAAGCCTATTCCTTAATCACTAGTTTTTCAGCAATTTGCTTGAAACAATCTGAAGCAGGAATTGCAAGCCTTTGTGTTATGGCAAATCACCTGCAAGTGCAAACTCTTTCAGAGCAAAAGAGACATGAAAGATTTTAACTCGCATTTTGAGTGTGGGGAGAAGGCAAACAAATTTTACTTTCTCCTCGAAGCAACCTTCTCCTTTATTAAATGAGTCTTGAATTCAAGTTTAATCCAAGACCATAGGCACTAACATGAGGTATCACATTAAGATGAAACAGTTCAATTCTCCCATCTCACAGGAGAATTTAGCCAATACAAAGTAGTGATTTATAAATCTTCCTAAGAATAACTATTTCAAGAACACCTCCCAGACTCATGCCTGAGAAAGCTGAAAACATAAAAGAATTAGCTTTTTAAGTGCACCAGAGTGTTGAAAAATCCTAGTTCCTTTCCAAAATCTCAGTATAATAATTAAAAACTATTATATTTAGAGATACAATGGGAATTAGAAAAAGCTTATTTCCAAATAATTGCTTCAGCATTATATATATATTCTGACAAAAAATTCCATTCAGGCTGGTTTAACTGTCACAGCAATTTCATACCAATAATTATGAACTTAAGTAGAAGGAGAAGAGACATCTACACAGGGAGTGTGACCCAACAGCTCGCTCTTCTTAATTTCTTTATAAAAAAGTGACAGATATCTTGTCAGCTGACAACTTTTGGTTTATAGATTATTATTACTATTAAAAATTGAGTTAAAAGTGGAAAATATTGTTCTGAAGAACCAGATCCATTTATAAACAGATGGTCAGTTTCCTTATTGCTAAGAAAAAGGTCACAAGAAACATTCAATGCTAGAAACTAAATTCCTCTTTTGATTGTCTACATAAAACACAGGAGGAAGGTAGCACTTGGTAAGTTCCAGACAATATCTTCAGCATTGGAAAAATACTTCAAGACACACACACACACACAAAAAACTTGGTAAATGAGCTAGTGGGAAGTTCTCCCCTCCACCTCCCTCCCTCCAAGTCTTCTATTCTATGCAAAAAGTTCTTACAATTTTTCAGAATACTCTTCCAATGGATGCTGTTAAAACTGCAAGGACAGTCACATGCAAAGTGCCCGGGCACAGGGCCGGTACCTGGTGTTCCCGTGGGGCCTCTCGAGTTCTACCTGGCCAAGGCAAACCCGAGCCCCGGGCGAGGCCCGGCCTGGCTGCTCCTGAGCCCGAGCCCGAGCCAGGCCTGCCCGTGCCCTGCCAGCCTGCCCGGGCACTGCTCATACCGCGGTTTCTCTGCCCGCTTTCAGGTTGGGGGCCGAGAACTGGCGCCTCATGCGCGGGGGCGTCACGAAGGGGCTGTGCTGGCCGGGCCGGTCCGTGTGCTTCGGGGGGCTGCCCTCGGCCCCTCCACACGGCTGCCGCTGCTGCTGCTGGGGGTGGCGTTTGTGCTGCGGGCCCTGCGGCGGCGGGCCCTGCAGAGCCTCGGCGGAGCCTGAGGCCTGGCGCCGCAGCCCCCGGTGCGAGCCGCTGTTGAGCGAGTTGCTCCTGCAGCGCAGGGGCTGCTGCTGCTGCTGCTGGCCCCCGGGCTGCTGCTGGCCCCCGGGCTGCGGGCCCAGCTGCTGCCGGTTGATCTGGATGTTATCCTGACTCCGCTGCGGCCCGTAGAGATTCCATAGCTGCTGCGCGTCTTTAGAAGCAGCTTTGCTTTCTTTCTCTTTGCCTTCATCTTTGTTCTTATCGTCTTCTTTCGGAATTCTAACCTCAATAACTTCATCCTCGGTGATAATGATGTGGGTGCCTGGGCTCCACGAGTTCCTGTGTTTGGGATTGCTTTTGAAAGGAAACCGGGGTTTGCGATTTTCAGGTGGAATAAAACGGTGAGGCATGTTCTGTCGACGAAGCTGTTTTGCTATTTCCTGCTGCTGCAGATTTTTAAATCGAATCTGTTCTTGCCTCATCCAACGTAAACGCCCACGTCTGAAAGCTGGATCACCTGCCATTAACTGAGACACACGCTCCTCCTTAGCAAGATCATCATTCTCGCTTCTCTTTGCTTCATCTGTGGGCTTCTTATCCACATCCACCGCACTGGCAGAGTTTGGAGACTTAGCATTAGCTACAGTTGACTGGGCTTTGTCTGGAGATCCTATCAGGGGTAAAACCTTCTCCATTTTTAGCATTTTATTTCTGAGAACTTTGATCTCTTCGTCCTTCATGTTGTTCTGCTTCTTCACTTCTTGCAAAATATCTTCCAATTTGTCTATGTGCACCTTTAGGTCATCCACATCAGTTATTCCTTTACCGTTGGCCATTACATCTTCAATCTTTTCATCTCCAACTCCTACTGTATCCCAGACATCCCGAGCGACAGCTCGCCACGACTCACGCTCGTTTGGGTCTTTTTTCCCATACATGGCACAAAGCTCTTTCATTTTAACAATGGCCAGAGCCTCAATCTCCTGCCTACTGTGCCTGAAGTCATTGAGCGCTACCTCATAGCATATCTCCTTCACAGCCTGAATCTTTAGGTCTGAGATGGTGACCCATTTGGAGTCTTTGCTAAGGCGTCGGCGCTGGGGTATCTGGTACATTTTAATAGGTTCTCGTTTCTTCCCACTGCTGGGGAGGCCACACTTTTTTACAATGGTTTGGAGCTTGCTGGGGGGCAGCTTCTCTCTCAGGGAAGTGATCAGTCTCCAACTCTCCTCACACGATCTCTTGTCCGAATCATCCCCACTATCAGAGTCTGCATCCTTTGGAAAAACAAAAATCAAGAAGTGGCCCCAAAATAACCAAAATTAAAATTGTAAGAAAATGGAAAAGCTAAACAAGAAGTAGCAGGCAAAGAAAACTAAATAAAAAATCAAAACAGAACAAGTGATAAGGAGGTCCCTGAAGACTGAATGTTAGGGCATTAAAAAGTATCTTCAAGAGTCATCGACTGTCAAAATTGGAGCTCTTCACTAAATAAAGATTAACATTGTATTTAAGTCTTGTCATCTCAAAATAGCTAATAATCTGAACTTTTCCCTCCCAAACCCTTCCAAAATCTTTAAACAGAGTAACTAAAACCAAGTTCCTGGTTTTAAATCTTAAAACCAGGAGTAAACTGCACTTCACACATGCTACAAAGACATGCAAATCCCCGCCACACACATTTGCCTTGGTGACTGCTGTTGCTTCTTTCAGCAAATCCTCCCCAGGAAGGTGAGCACAACAGCCATCATAGAAGATGTCATGAGCAGCCAGAGTAAGTCGGGTTAACACTGGTTAGTAACGTTGCACGTGGTTGCAGGGATGCTCAAGTTTAGAATCCATTTCACTACAACAGCAGCCAGAGAAGTGTTAGACGATAAGAAAAAATGAAACAGAAGCAGCCGAAAGGTTCAGTGTTAAAAGGACTGTAAGTGCCAGTATGACAGACGAAGACAGTGGTTCATATTCCAAGACTTGCTACAAGCTAGAAGGATATCCAGAATCAGAGTTTCAGAGGTGGGTTGTGGTTTGTTTGTTTGATTTATTTTTTTTTTCCATTTGGCACCTTGTTGCTTAGTTTAGAGAAAAAAACCCATTATCAGTCTTGTCTGTCCGAAGAATGAGTTTCAGCAGAATGCAGAGTAATGACTTTCTGGTTTTATTGTTTTAATACAAATTCTCTATTTGATATCCTTGATTTGTCTTCTTCTCAAACCCTAGAGCCTGGAGCTTCCACACACTTGCTAAGCATTATGTGTTTCGCTTCTTCATTACAAGTTTTCCACCTTTTGCTAAACGATTTTTAATGAGCAGTGCTTCGGGTTTCCATATGCTAGGAATGTCTGTTCAGATAAACTGCCACCGCAAGTTAAGGTCATCCATCATTGCTTACTGCAACCAGGAATTAAAATCAGACCACTTTTCTTTAAAGGCTTATTCAGACATCTCTTCAACAAGCAAAAAGTCCTATGTATTACTGGGATCCAAACACCATCAACACAGCTATCAGTGTCTAATGCACCTCTAACTAACATCCCTGCTTTCCACATGGAGACTGAGAACATGTGAGAAACCAGGAACAGTAACAGCCACTTACTCTAATACAAATCACTGAGCCAGCACCAGAGGCTCCTAGAGTTTAGACTTCAGCTAGATGACAATGAGGAATGGGGAATGCAACATAATTTGGGAGGGCAATTATGAAAGGGGGTAAAGGAAACACTGTTCTCCCCGAGGTAAAGATTCATGTTATTGAGCTTCTTGTGACTTAATGTAGTTTTAGGAATAGTACTAGAGAATCGGCTTCTAGTTTAGGTCAAAATATAAGCAAAACACTGTTTTAGAAACTCTTTGTGAGTTTACAGCTGACAAAATTTGTGGCCTAAAGGAAACAGCATCTACCAAACTGCACACTGCAGTGGAAACCAGAGGTTCCCTGGAGGAAGCCCCAGTGCAGCTGGGCCACTCAGGGACACGACCAGGAAGGCAAAACATGAACTACTCCAGCATTACGTCACAAGTTCCACAGGACTGAGAGTTACAAAACTACCATAGAGCTACTTATGGGTAAAGCATGTCTTCATATCAAAAGCTGATGAAGAGACACTGAGTCATTCCCCTGTGTGCACTCAGAGGTTACCCAAACCTATTAGTGCAGCTATAACCCACATTCCACTATCAACTGGGCACTGCAGAGGCATTATGACCATTTTTGCTCTATTACACACATTTTCACATTCAATTTGTAAAATGGAGAACAACTACTTATATGCCCTAGTAATACTAGCAAGGCAAAGATATTTTAGTTGGCAATTTTGGGGGACAAGAGCTATTGTTGATTTTTTTGTATGGCACATCTAACAAATAAACACCCAGACTGATTGGAATCTCAGCATAAAATCAAAACAATCTGGTAAACAGGATTAACTAGCTTCTTACATCTGAAATGATACTCCAGTTTAGACCAAGAAGAATATTTATATCTCAGTATCAGTCTTACACAGCAGTAAGTTAGAGACCCTGACACTGCACTGGCAGCAATGTAAATACTTTTAAGTACACAAGCTGAAATGCGCTCCCAGGTTTCCCACTCATTATTCAGCTACAGCTCCACGGATGCACTAATTCTTGCCCGTTACTGAGCACTGTGATAAGCAAGGATCTCATTTGATATGATCCCACAACTAGGACAGGCATCCTTCAGGAACTGCTGAGGCGTGGAGGGTAGCATTCCCCCTTTGTCCACTAACTGAAACCGGCAAGAACAAAACAAACTCGAAGAAACCGGCATCCTTATTATGATATTAACCAATCCACTCCCTAAAGAATTTCCCCTTAATCTGAAGTATTTGGGGAAATAAATTCCCTTCGCAACACTTTATAAATGCAGCCTTGTTGGAAGCAGCTTCCCAGACAGCCAATTTCACATCTTTAATTCATACAATAGCTTAGCTTGTGCCTGTCAGCTAAAATTTAGGGGAGGGAATTCCATTACTTCCATCTCATTTGACACATGGCCAAAAGTTACTCAGTACTCGAACTATTTTTGTTTTCACATTTTTACTGTACTATTTTTTGATACCCAAATTTTAACTATAAAATTCCATAGATTAAACATTACATTAGTCACATTTAATCTTTTTCTTCCGAACTAAGGGTTGCTTTGCTTTGGTCAAAGTCTGCAGCCACTCCTCTCCATCCAAGAAATTAGCCCCTTGTGATGAAATAATTAGAGATGCACAAGTCTCTAAGTATGTAACAGGAATTTTTTAAAAAAAATTACTTCTTCCTATGGAAGGCACAGTACTTTGCTCTATTCTGCTTGGGGAGAAGGGCAAGAGTTTACAGTGCAAAGTCCAGCACACATTTAACCCCCAGTTTTCAGTGGTCTCCATCTCATACTACAAACATGGATCAGGAGCTTGAAATTTTTATCAGAATTCTGGCACAACTACATTTGTGTTCTGGCTAAAGACAACCAGCCAAAGCAGAATCAGGAGACATGGGTTTCTTAGGGAAATCTAGATTGCATTCTTGGGTTTGATTTTTATTTTCAAATTCACAGTGCTTGAAGACTGCACTGATTTCTATTTGTAATGTACTTCAAAGGTATTTGTTGAAGACTGAAGTCCTCTTATATCAGACTTAATTTATCAGACTTCCTATTTGAGAAGTATGTGGAGTGGTGGAATTCCCAGTGCTCTGAATGAATTAAGACACTGCTTCCTACTCAGAACCTCACCACTGGCTTATGTACCACCAAGACCCTCACGAGGAACTCCATGCAGGGGAGGGAGAAGGGTTAAAACATGCACAATGCAGCAACATTTTCAGACATCATTCAAAAAATAAACCTAGTGTATCAATATTCTAGGAATCTCTTTGGCAGCACAAAATTAGTATGTTCTGGTGATCCAAGACAAAAATAAAGGCAAACATACCAAGGAGTAGCTGTTTAGACTACTGAAAAGGAACTTCAAAAAACACAGAGCACAAAATGCCCTTCTTTCAGGTTAACTTGCAAGAAATCCGATCTATCCCAACAAGAATTGATTCAAGCCTCTTTACTGTCAATCGCAATCTCTGAATTAACCTGAAGGAGCTCATTCACACTGCTAATAATTCACTATAGACACAAAGAATTTGAAAGCAAAGGGAGAACTGCATTGTGCAGACAACCCAAGCAAGTTTCCTAAACTTTCAGATAAGCAAGGATAGGAATTACTGTTTGCCAAAGGCATAGTTAATCAAGAGTAAGGACACATACCAGTCTCTGCTGCTCCAACAAGAGATCAGCTTCCTCCTTCTCTTTCTTATATAAGATCTCCATTTCTTGTAATCTGAACAGAAGAACAGAAGTAGCCATTAGTTTTGTGTTGGTGTTACTCGACATGCACAGTCCCCTGAATTACAGTTACAAAAGTAAAACTCATTGTCCTTAAAAGGAACTGTTCTTGGTTATTCAATACTACAGAAGTGAAACCCTGCAAGCTGCATTTCAGCCCTTACCAAGAGGCTGCAGCATTAGTGGCTTGCGCTTACCTGTAACTTTTAAAGGAGCTGGAGCACTGAAACACTACAGCAAAATAAGGAAGAAGCTTTCTGAACTTCCACAAGGGGTAGCAGAGATGCTTTGTGGCAGAACCCAGTAACCTACAGCTGACTCTTCCTAGTTTCAGGTCAAAATTTTGAGTTATTTTTTGTTTACCTTTTCTCCATCTCTTGCTTCATGTCAATGCCCTGCTTCTCCAGAAGTTCCCTCTGAGCAAATGTCCAGTCAACTGGCTCTGAGGGAGTCTCAGCTGATGGTGTTTTCTCTCTTTCCGCTCGTGCTTGCTCTGGGTGATTGAATCTGAAGACATGATTTTTACCCATGATGATACGATTTCCTAGAAATAGGAACAGAAAACTGCAGCTGACAAAGGAATGGTACCAATTTCTGTTTAGAAGCTACACTCCAGAAAGGTGACACTGTCCCTAAACAGCACCTAGCATTCCCTATACATAATGTCAGTGTCACATATAGAGAGTCTATTAAAAAAAACTATCGCAGCATTCCTTACCTGAGCGCAGCTGCACAGGCTGCACAACCCTCTTGCCATTCACGTAGGTTTCTGATCGTTCACAAGGCTCCAAAGTAACAATAACTACAAAGAAAACATTGATGAGTGAGACTTTAGAGAGCCCTGTAGAGGAACAGAAGTGTGCAAGCCCCAGAGGCCTCTCATTTGCTGCCTATGTTCATACCAACACCAAAGAAGTCAATCACTCCTGGATGTCATGCTTAAAAATAAAGACCCAAGAGGAAATCAATACTACCGAGTTCTCTACCTACTGCACCTGGAAAGTACTTTTTTCTCATGTTTATAGTTAACCAGGGTCAGAATTTTACTGTTATACTGCCTTCAGCCTACAATTTGAAGCTATTATCACTTAAACAAATTTGATTTTCTTTCCCTAAGACTCAAGAAAACAAGTCAAAACTGATCCTTTTCTTGAGGTCAGAAAACTGCCAAATGACAGATTCCCTGGCCAGCTGTCAGTGACAGAAAGTGCAAACTGAGCAATGGCTCGTACCTTCGCCGTTGTTGTTCCTCTCGCTGCGGAAGACGCAGTGCTCCTCCTTGATGTGAGCCCCACTCAGCACAATGTCCTGCCTCCGCTCGGCGTCGGCCTGCCCGACCCTGCCCAACACACCAGTTTTGTTTTCAGAGCAGGTCAGACTCCTTCTGCAACTCTGCACTGGACAATACAGCCCAGAAACAGCCAGCAAAAAGTCTGAACTATTAAGACCACCCCTCAAATGTAAAGGTTTGGATCAGTGCTTAATTCTTCATGGCAGAGAACCTGCCTGTTCTACCATCCTGAACTGCAGGATGACAGCTTTGCAGAAGAAAAGTTTTCTCTCCCTTAAAACATGTCACTTGAAGAACCGAAATGTTAAATACCTGAAAGTTTAATGCAAATCCTTCCCTCTTGTGAAACCCTTCTCCCTTTAGAAAGGGATGCAGGGCAGGGGAAAAACCCGACAAGAACTTCCAGTGGTGTGTTTCAGCCAGCAGACAGGGATCATCCCTCCCAATAATCCCTTCTGCACTTGAACAAAGGAGCACAAATGGCTCAGGAGGCTCTTGCTGAATAATTTGATGCCACAAGCAGTTTCATCCAGCATACAGACAGAGAGAAGATGTACATACAAAGATGTACGTCCATTTCAAGTCCAAGTGTTTGAGCAACTCTAGGTACAGACAACTTCATTTCCAATCCTAATGTTTATGAACTTGCTCTACTTATTAATTTACACATTTCTGATGTCAGCGAGCTAGCCTCAAAACTTATAACAACTTCTTAAGCCCTAAACTATTCTAGTCATCATTCTCTGCTGAATTCTCTACACTGTGATACTCCTTTCAGTGGGCTTAATGCACATTAGAGCAGTACCATATGCCAACCCCTGTCAGTGTACTCTCCTCCATTTGTTCCCCAGGAATATACAAACTAAGCAACCAAACACAACTTGGTGCTCCAAAAACAATAAAAATCACCTCTCTCCTTCCAGCTGTTTTGGAAACAAGTTTTGGAATAAAATCAACTTTTAATATGAAGTCTGGCAATTAAATTTCATCTCATATCTGTGAATGCATAATCCATTAAATGTGCACTAGCACAAATAACAATTCATTTAAATAATAAAGCTAACATTCAGCCATATTCCGGTTGCTATGGGTTTCAATCCTGCACCCATCAAAACCTCCCATGCACTTCCAGTAAGTTTTACTACAAACTTAAGAGGGGACGTAATGCTTTCTTTTACTGCCAGGTAATAAAGATTTCTTAAAGCTGAGTGACTGCACATGTTACTTTTAAAACACCAAGTCAACTTAAAAGAAATTGCATTTCTGCACTTTTTTCCACCTACAGCAATCTCATGCTTCATTTGTACGTGCACCTTAAACAGCTCAAAGTACAATTATTATTTAAACTCATGGTGTCTCTAGCATGGGGATTTAAGCAACCAAAGAAGGCAACTCCAGAGTGTACCAGCACCAACGCTCACCTTGTAATGCCATCTTTGATGTAGTACAGCAGACATTCAGACATGAGTGGATCTTCATTAAGGTTTACAAGATGAGGAGTCTGAAAGAGAACAAAAAGAAAAAGTTAATTAAGAACTGAGGTTCTGCTTTCAGGCTCCTTCCTGCAGCTGTGGAGGGTGTGCATTAATCCAGCAGTTTTGCCACATGTATCGAGATTATTCCATCATGGATTTTTTCAAACATAACCTCCTAAAGTATTGCAAAGCATCACAAGGTACCAGTGAAATACAGCTCAGATTGCTTAGTTATCCAAAATATCAATCCATGGAAGGAAAAAGGCTTCAGCTGGAGAAAAAAAAAGTCCTTATGAAGTCTCTGTAAACTTTGTTAAGGGAAGTCCAAGAGCAGAAAAGGTTGCTTCAGTGAAATTTCGAAGCTGATAAGGCATCAACTTTGGCTTTTCTTGGGCTACACAGGTCAGGTGCTTATTTGGCAAAGTCTGTTAACATCAAAACAAAATCTAAAACTACCAATATTCTCTGACACCAACAACTAAGAAGCTCTGCATCTAAACTTCTTCTACATTCAAAACCACTACAGTTACTAAACCAACCTTCTTTGGTGAAAAAACCCCATTGGAATCAGCAAACAAGTCACAAGGCCTTGGTGTGAAAATCTAGCCAGTGAGATGGCAGTAAGCACAAGCACAAAAGAAAAGGCAAGAATGGTTAAAAATAAGTGAAGTTGAAAGATGATAAAAGAGAACTAAAACTGTTAATATGCCACTTGTCCCTTTGTTACCCTCAAACCAAATAAATTTAGGAAAAATAAATAAATTTGGCTCAGATTCCTTATGAACACTATTTCCATCAACTTACCTTAGATGCAAAAAAGTTTACTTATGAGAGCTCTTAACAGCACTATTTTTAAAGAAGCTCAGAGATTACTGGATGTTCACAATGAATTTGTCTTTGAATGAAGGACTCTGATTGCCAATTGACCAATGGAAGATTTAATTACAAGGACAGAAAGGAGGAGGAAAAAGATACAGCTTTTTCACCCCTAAAAATCCAGGGGTGACCCAAAGTTGCAGCTGAAGATGTTCCATGCTGCCATCACTGTTCACTGCACAAATCAGCACTTGGAGCTTTTAAAGCTCTTCAATCAAGAGAAAAATGGAAAGAATCCAAATCCCAGACACAGTCAACTGCTGCAACACCACTTCAACTTGCACCACTTGAATACTTTGTAGGAAATAAAGCTCCACAGCTTGAGAGATGATGCTGGCACACCCACCTATTCACTCCCTGCACATGATGAGATACTGGAACCTCACAAGTACAGTCTTCATACAGAATGCTTCACATTTTCTACCTAAGTTCTCATATCCTAAATTTGCACAACAGCAGTCACAGTTACTAGAAAGAGAACTAATGGAACTGCAAGGATAGCAAGGAACAGAAGCAAACAGGACTGGGTTGGGAGTTTTACTTCTCCTAATAAATCCTATATAGGTAAAAATAAATACTATCTATAACCAAAGCAACTACTTTATCCAGGTGGCATTTACACACAAACCTGATCAGCTGAAAATGCACCAAAAGAATCATCAAAAAGAGCTGATGGCCTCTGAGGAAAAATCTAAAAGGAGATGAGGATCCACAATGTAAGAGAAAGAAATGTAAAGAATACTCAATGAATCAGCATCTTTACAAACCTGGGGCACTCCTTGAGTAGCTACCAAAAGCAAACCTGAGTTCTCCCAACACCAAGCATCACAGGCTAATACTATTCTAACTGAAGGATTACCCATCTCAATTCTGGGTTTCTACATTTCTGTGCAGTGCCTCTGAACAGGTCCCTGCTTAACCCTAGATCAAGTTTACTACACACTTGCACACTAAAATATTACCAATGCTGCATGTTCAAAGATTTTTAAGATAAAAGAAAGTAGGTTCTTTTCTTTGTACTTCTTCTATAATTCTGCTTTACCTGCAGAGATAGCTTTTTTGCTAACCTAATTATTTTATAGTTACAGCACTGATTTATGCCCTTTACCTGCACAGTTCTGTTTCTTTCACATTTCAAAAACAGAACTAATGGCAAGTATTGAATGAAATATTCCCCTGCATCCCCTGTGCACAGTAGTTCATTAGATCACCATCCGTTTTTCCAAGGAGAAGAAGGATTAAAAAACAATTCAAGGAAGAGGACCTAAACAAGCCTTAAATCTTCTCTGGATTTCTCAGAGAAGAACAGGTAGAGCAAAAGGTCACACAAAGGTTACATACAGCTATTGCAGAAAACAGCAACAGACTTAAGACATGGCACCTTCTGATTTGCTACTCAATCAAGATACAAAAGGAGCTGCTTCTCCTTGCAGCACAGCATCTACTAAAGAAAGATCCAAAACAGCTCAATTCTCATCACCCTCCTCTCAGGTCGATTAGCCTTTTGGAAACATCATGCAATAGTTAACAATTTTCTTTACCTTTTTGGGTGAGAAGACTCCCAGTGTTCCTCCATCTTCCCGAATGGCAACTCCCATTTCTGCCAACAATGCCTCCCTGAGAGAGAAAAACAAGATATTGACCCCATTTTAGGCTTCTTAGACAAAGTAAGGTCTAATGAAAGCCTGGTAATTACTAGATTAGACTTTGAACCAACCTACCCAGGACTGTCACCACCTCAGAGTGGCACACCAGGGCAAGGTGATAAACTTCAGTCCAAGAGCGGCCAATGGAACAGCAACTTTAATTGTGAGAAACCCAGCAAAGGGCAGAACTTCCTCCAAGCATGGCCCCTGCTGTCCTACATCTAACGCAAGGGTCAGCAGAACTATTCCTAACACCGCTCTGCTGATCCATTGCTTTTGAACAGAGTAATTTCCTCCATTTTCCACTTTCCAGAGACTATCCATACTACAGCACTTCAAATTCCTGACCTTTCCATCCTAATGGCCTCTGTTTTCCTCAGTTTCTCTTCCCATGTTTCATTCAGCTCTGCAATGATCTTCTCAGATTCCTGCGTGAAAATACCAAAAGCCGTTTTACAATTCTTCCCAACGTTCTTCACATAATACACAAAGCAATTGAAGTCTGTGCTCTGTTTGGGCCTCAAATTCATTTCAGATATAAAAAGCATTCTTAGCACCTTAAAACTCTTACTTGTTTCCCTTAATTTTTAGAAGGGTAAATAGTCCTGAAGGCAAGCTGAGAAGAAAAGATTACTCCATATCTAACCACAGTCAGACATTATTTTGAACCACCAATACTCGTTTCCTTTTTTTTTTTAAATCTGATTTACAGACATGATTCAGTAACTGAATGCCAAGGAAATGCAGAGACCACAGTGTTATTGCCATGGCAACGGAGGGTTTCCAATAGGAAAGGGAAATGCAGTGTGTGCTCAGCCCTGTGGCAGTGTCGGATGGACAAACAGGAGAATGTCACAGACATTCAGCCACAGCCAGCTCTCCCCACTCCACACCCATGGACATCGGGGGGGGGCTTTCAAAAAAATCAAGAAATACTCCACTGTGATCACTTTGCTGTGGTTCAATTCTGTGCAGCACTGGGACAAGGCTGCCTTTGTCTGGCCCAAACATGCCATTCTGTGCTTCACATTTTAATCTGTGGGGGCTGGGTGAAGACAACAGTGGCAGGATTATTCTTCCTCCTTTTTTTTCAACTTTGGGGTAATTTGGTTTTCTGACAGCTGAGTGCATTTGGAAGTCAGACTTGGCTCACACTGGTGCTGACCAGGCCTCTAAGTCTACACTTACGATCAAATTTTCCATAACTACAACTGCATCAGAGGACCCATAAATAAGAATCAAGAATTTAATTTATAATTTAATTGTAGCTCCAGGCTACAATTAAACCAAATAATCCTAACAAGAAAGGTTGTGCACGGACCCAGTTTCTAGCCTACTGCAGTTAAGTGCCCTCTTTAAGGTGCAAGTGGGTTGCAGACAATTTTTACAGGAGATATTTATGAAAGGAAGTTATCTCAGGTTCATTAGCCTCCTGATTTTTTAGCTTCCTTAATACCCACCTTCAAACGTTCAATGGCCTCTTCTCCTCCAGGTGTTGACATGATTCTTTCCTGTATGCTGGACACAGATGTTAAGCCCACCTGACTACTGAGAGAGCAGGAGGACGGAGATGCAGTGAGGGACCCCATGGAGGCTGTGGAAAAATTGCCAGGACGTTGATTCTCGGAGGCTAGCAAGTATCTATGCTTATTGTTCTGAAAATCTTTCAGATCTGAGAGAGAGACACACAGACAGAGGGAAGGCAGGAAGATGGGAAAAAGGAAAACAGGAAGGTGGGAGGAGGAGGAAAAAGAGAAGGAAGAAAGGAAGGAAGGAAATACCAGTGTAAGAGGAAAGCATTTAAGCAGCAATAAGGCAAGTTTTGTAATTCCTAGATGGCAGTTCTGAAACAAATCGTTTAATACTAGCAATGATAACATAACTCAGCTCAGACCCTGAGGTTCACTAGGAAAGACTGCATCATAAACCTTTCTAAACAAAAAAGCCTGAAAAAATAAATTACACATTGGCAAAAAGCAACCATACTACTCCTCACTGAACACTAAAATGAGCATTCTGAAGCTCAGAGCAGGACTAGATTGGGATCCTGATGAGATTAGTGGCATTTTGGGCTGAAGTCTGAGACATCAACCCCTTAAACTCAGGAATGCATTCTCTTCCAGAGTTCTTTAATATGAAATGATGATTAAGTAAATCTTTATCACAGCAGTGGTTCTGCTGCTAAAACACCCAGACCACATGGACAAAGAACTTCCTCTCCTCAAATTCTCACCAGAGAGGATGTGAATCACCTGTCAGTGCATGACAGGGACAAGAGAACCTGAGTTCACAACATCATTAAGCTGCTTCTAGACCTTATCTGAATAAAAATGAAAATCTAACATATCTGATCAGCAAAATATCTGATAAGGGTCTTACACTACAGAAGGTGCTTCAAAGCTTTTGGGCTGCTAGTTTAAATAAGAAAGACTTTTTAAAAACCTCCAAAATTTAACAAGGTAGCTTTCATAGCCTGAAAACCTGCAGGCCTGAAAATGCTCCCTTGAAAGCCAGAGAATAAGAAAAGATGCTTGAATGATTTAAGAACAAATATACAAGGGAAATTTATATTAATTTAACTTGGCTTCTTGGATATGTCTGTAAACCATATCCTCAGAATAATCATACACCCAAAGAAAAATCTTCCAACATGAAAATATCAGGTAATAGCTCAGCTTTAATAACTTAGTATTTAAAATTTAATTTCAAAGACAAATCCTTTCAAATAAGTCACTTCAGAAAAGAAACAGGTCAAATCAGACCCTGTAAGTTACAAACAGGGGCATCACACTTACAAAAGTGAGATGCTCGCCCAGACATTGCATAAATCTCCCTGTCCTCCTACATCTACTCTTCCCCTGCACAATCCTGCCATTGTCAGCCTCATGCCCTAGTTCACTCCACGCTCAGCCTGCTGTTTCAGCCTCATGGAACCGATGACTGCCCCGAGTCAGTTTGAAAACCACCATCTGCAAATACAGGAGGCAGGGCTGGGAGCTTCACAGAAGAAAAGCAGGTTAAGGGAAGGGAATGCTGCCAGGATGAGGAAAGCAGGCATGAGAGAGCAGGGATGAAGTCTCAAAAGGCCATGCACTCCTGAAGAGAAAGGAAGTGGCACTTGCAATAGCTCCACAGTCACTGTGACCAGACCCCTCAGGACCATGCACGCTGCTCCTGGAGCTGTCTTGGAGCCGCAGCTCTCACACCATGACATGTGCACACCTTGGAAGCAGCATCAGAATGTCACACAGGCCAGGATGAGTCTTTACACCACCAGTAGCTTCAATTTTAGGAAATCTCAGACAGATCTCTTTCAGCTAATACTGAGTCAGGGTCAAAAAGACTGACTGAAAGAGTTTAAAAAGTTGACCAACCCAAAATTTAAGTATGTTTCCCTTGCAATGGACTACATATATTCCCCTTTCTTAGAAGCAAACACCAAGAGAAATAAAATGCTCTTTGCTGACTTGTTTTAGCCCTGTTAAGCTAATCAACTGCAACTAAGTATATTTAACCTCAAAAAAAGAGACCATCAGTATAAGATGTCTGGCTTCTTTGTTTTTTTTAAGGTCTATACAAAATACATTGCAGTGTCCAGGAGGAACTGGTAATACCTCATCTTGAGTTCATCAATTGAAACATTTAAAATAAATACTTCAAAGTGGAAAAGTGCTGCTAAAATGCCAGGAAGCTGAGTAAGCAGGAACTGAGTAAATGGGAAAAGATTTGAGAGAAAGATTTTCTAGTTCACATCTAAACCGTGTACTGTCATGAAAACACACTGGAGAAGTAACACTCTCCCTTCTGTATTCTGCCAGAAAGGAACAATGAACATACGTTGCACTTTACCCTTTGCACTTTTTTTTTGATTATGGACTCAATCTAAGAAGTGCTGGTGACGCTGGTTTTCATGAACCTGCACTGCATTCCAGTGAGTGTTCTGTCTGGGATTTCCCTGTGAGAAATGCTGGCATGCAAAGCTCTGTTAAAAGCTGACCCAGAGAAAGCAGGTTACAAAGAGAACCACACAATACACACATTTGCCTCCACTTCCAGAGTATTCATCTCCCATGGGATCAACTGAAAGGAAGCAGGAGGGAAAATACAAGAAGGATCAAAACTGAAGGTTCACTAGTGACATAGGAAGGGAAGAGAAAACTACTTGATGTTTAAAGAAACAAAACACAGTTTCCAGTAACATAGTTTTTTCAGTTTGGATTTAGACCCAAAACCCACAGACTATAACAAGCATGAAAACACTTGTATTTCATTATCTTCTGCCCCCAATCTCTTGAAAAGAAGCAAATAAAGAGGTAAATGCATGTCACATGTCTTCAGTAGTCTGTAACTAAGTCAGGACTTCCGCTTTACTGACAAAAAGGCCTGAAAAATCAGAAACTGGTGCAACATATCTATTTTTTTAAAGTCAAAGAAGCTTTTAATCCACTGGAATACATTCTGTGCTTTTATGGGCATTTCCTTCACTAGAAATTAAATTACTGTTCATATTATAGACGAATGTAGCAGCTAAAATTTCAGTTCATTTGTCTTGTTTGGAATGAGGACAAGGAAATTGGGCACAAGTGTGTTCTAGTGCTTTAAGAGGTTGCTGGCAAAGCAAAGCAGTACAACACTGCTCTGCCAACCTAACTCAAAATCTCCCAAAAGGATTCATTAGTTATTCACAAGCAGCTGTTGCATAGTTATTTGAGGATGACAAATCATTTGTCACTCAGGGCACTGCCTAACATTTGCCATTGTTTCCTTCCGTGAGCAAGGACAGCATTGAAGCCACATATCAACTAATAACAATAACCTTAACCTCTAAGGAGGAAGGAAAGATGCCTTTTTTCCTCAGTATGAAACTGAGTTTCTGTATCTCAGCTCTTTTATTGGCAGCCAGACAAAACACCCTCTAACTCAGCGGAGCAACTCCTGAATGTGTAAGTACTATTACACAAAAGCATTTCACAATATTAGGAAATTCAAACTCCATATTTTTCCGTGAGAGTTTGAAGGTGGCTTGTCAACTCCACACACAAACCTAAGACGGTCATTCAAAGACAGAAGGGGCTGTGATTTCTAAAATCATGTTCAAAACTTAAATATCAGCACCTACATTTAAAATCTGTGTTTTAAATCCCTTTCTCTCACAGGCTCAGGTCTCCCTCCTCTGCTAGAGGCTGAGCCCAGGATGGTGAGGTGTGTTTAATCCACTTACTGTCAATGATATCTCCCAGCCCTTGAGCACGCAGGAGATCCTTGAGCCTTGTCACCTCCTCTTTCAGCTCCCGCACCAACTTGGCATTGGGATCTTCATTGATAACAGCATTGCATTTAATCTGCTTTGCACGATCAGCATATCTGCAACCAGACCGAACACCGAAACCTACCACAAAACTGCTTATATACAACTTACATGCAACACAGGAGTGCAGTTCTGACATTTAGCATGCAGCTGTATGTCAGAAGAGTATGCAATAAATCCCTGCTTCTTCTATAGGGTAATTGAGTTTTTGCCAGTAGAGTCTTCTTCCCCAAACATAAGCTCAACTTATAATAAACCAAAGGTTGAAAGGACAAAGTATGGCCTTTAGAGCAAACAGTTACCCATATCCATGCCAGAGGAAGAGAAAGTACCTTAAAGTGCTCAAAGTCTCATCGTAGTTTATGTCTGCTGGACTGAGAGCAGCAACCATGGCAGTTCTGGAGTTACCACCTAGAGTGAACAGGCAAAGCTTTAGATGAAACTACAGTGCACATTCCAGGCACTACCTACCTACCAAATATCACTGTTGGCAAGAAATCATAGAATTCACCTAAATTCTACAGTACTAAAAAACATACAAAAAACACAGGAAAGAGTTATAGCATTAACACAAGGTGGAACTATGGTGACTCAGACTTGACTACTAATTAATTTTTACCCTCATAGTCAATACAAATTTAAGTAAGTTAAAAGGACTCAGGAAATTCAGTGAGACTTTCTTTCTTTGTTAGCACAGACAAATCAGCCATACCTAGATTTTCTCGAAGAAGCCACGTTAGTACAGAATCCCTGTAGGGTATAAAGTCTGTCTTCTTCTTCTTTTTGCTCTACAAAGAAACAACACAGTATGAAATATAAGGATTTTCTGGTAAGAACATCTTCCTGACACTTAAATTCTGTGTCCTAACTCCATTCCAAGCAGCAAACCTTACACTAGGCAAAGAAACCAACTCCTGCTCAGACCATCATACCTTGTTGGTGCAGTTATCCTAAGGTGAAAGCATTAAGGAAAAAGGAAGAAGAAGAAGGATGAGCTTTTTAACAGAGATTTATATCTCTTTTCCATATCAGAGAGTACTTAGTTTTCTAGAGAAGCCAAATTAATGAGAATCGCTTCAATTGAAAAAAAAATTTCTAAAAAACACTTAAGCATATTCAACCTGTCCAAAGTGTTGACTCATTTTTAAAATAATTTATTTGCTATGTTTGTTTGGGTTTTTTTTTAATAACAGTTGAGTACAAAAATAAAAGACAAAGTATCTTTCGAAACTCACAACATTTTGCTTGGATCAATATATGCTCACTTTAGACATTATTAGATCTTGCCATTGCAAAGAAAGCCAATGAATCAATTTATTGCACTGATGTTTCTATATATTTTAACAACAAAGCCGCAGTTAAGCTTTCTAAAATTATTCTTTTAAATAAAAATAAAATTACTGCATTAAAGGTCTAAAAACTTGCTATGTGAGTCTTCTACCACAAACACAGGCTTCTTTTGCAAGGCTTCTTCATAGTTAAACAAACCAATGCTTCCATCTGTTGACAGCCTGCGTGACACCCACAGAATAGTATCAACTCTATTCATCTATCAAAATACACACAGCTAATAGGGCTGAGAATGCAAGGGCAAGAACAGTAAATGATTCTGCTGTACTCCACAGATTTTACTGTTTCCACTTGACCAGCTATGCAAAGGTTGTTGCAGGAAGGAAATGCTCTACTTACCACTTCAGCCAATGCTGAAATAACTTTGCCCAGAGTTGTGAGGGACTTGTTTATATTTGCTCCTTCCTGAGGAAACAGAAACCAGTATTATATAGCAATTAAAACTGTTCAAACATGAATCTCTGAAGTCTTCATGTTTCAACTATTTTTCCCATGCTAATAACTTTTCATTTGTGCAGCAAAGCCTGCTGCAGGTGATGCTTGTGCCTCCCCAGCAGCCCTCCATGGCCCCACACCTTTAACCGCGTTCCTTTGGCACCGGTGGAGTCAGCTCGCTCGCTCCCAGCCAGATCCACAAGGCTGATCTTGCTGACCTGAAGAGAGAGAGCACACAAACAGGAGAATTAGTTCTTGGTGAATCACAGCAAGGACAGAAGCACAAAGTCGCTGCAGGGAAGATCAGTGAAAAACAGTCAGAAAGCCACTTATGTGTAACACACCTTCTCTGTGGAAAGGTCAGTTTCTGTGTCATGTTTCTTCTGAGTAAAGACAATTGTAAACACAGCATGAGAGCGGCTGCTGGTTTCATTCATGTTGGTGGCTGCCACAGTCCTAAAATATGAACAGATATGAACATGGTTAGAAAAGGACAATTACCTGCAGGGCTGAATGCAGCTGCAGAGGAATGAGAACCAGAGGCTGAACAGGTGATGTGCTGCCTTGGAACCAAGACCCAGCCACACCTAATATTATTATCAAACCCTTTCATTTTTTCCCTTCTGAATTACTCCCATCTTCATCTTAGTTTAAATAGAGCTTTCTCAATCTGTGTACTCAGTAGTCCATCTTACATGCAAACACCCAAGAACACTTGAGCAGCATTTATGTGAGTTTTTCTCACACACTGTTAAATGGAGCCAACAGCTAACATGGAAACAACTAGTAATGAACCAGAAACTGAAGCTGGAATGCCAACTTTAGTCCTGACCACCCGAATTAAGGAAAGAGGAGACTATTCACATAGGTCTTTATACCAGGATAGTGACAGAGCACATAGCAAATGCAGAAGTAAAAGCCAGTATAACTATTTAGACTTCATCTCAAGTCATTACAATATTTAAATGTCTATACAGTGATCTGCAGCACTAGTTCAGCACACAAAGCAATTTCAGCTTTTAACAGCATTGATCAGGGCATATTTCAACAATACTCCTCACTTACAAGAGGGTTTTTTTTAAGCGCTTAATGCATACCAGTGATAAAAATACATAACACACTGCCATCACTAACCTGGCTTTGTTCCCAGCATCCATGAGGTCTGCAATGTCTGTGTAAGATGTGACTGCTAACTTGGACAGATCTTCCACGTAGGGGCCAAGGAGAGGATGCTCTCGCACCCGCAAATTCCCTTTGTTCTTCGGGTTCAGCAAGTCTCTGACTCTCTCACAGTAAATCTCCATGTAGCTCACCTGAAAACAGGAATTTTCACAGACAATTCAGTATTTCTGAAGGTTTTCTCCACAGCATTTCAGAGTGCCAGTGGTAAAAATTCCCCCAGCCCACCACAGGAAACCTGTAGGTGGGTGTCTCTGGGCATTTAACAGCTTAAACACTGGCAGAGGCCAGAGTCAAAAGTCTCCTGCATCACATCTCTAACATAAGCTGCTGGCCTTGCACCCATCACATCCTTCAACCATTTCAGAAAACATTGGTGTGTAATGAAGAATTATACACTGGAGTCCACAACCATCTTAACAGCTTTAATATGACACAGCACAAGCATCAAACAAGACAGATGGTAAAAAGAGTCTGCTTCCAAGGAATCTCTCTTATGAACCATCAAAGCAAACTTAAGAAGGCAAAAAAAAAAGATCTTTCTTGTATGCAGAAGCAACTTTGGATTTTAAAAAATCATGGCCATAATATTTGACAACAAACATGCAATCTTCCAGCTATCAGTCAAAAAAGAAAAATTTGTAAATGCTTCTTTAAATTTTTAAGCCCATCATTTCTTTCAGGATTATTACACAGGTAAAGGAACGCTACTTTTCTGATGTGGGTAAAAAAGAATCACAGAAAGGTTATCACATTTGTCTCAAACATGAAAAAGAGAAAACATAAAGCCTTAAAAAATAAAATTAAAAAACCCAAACTAATCAGAAATCAGCATCTTAATGCAACATCAATAACCCAGCACCTAAGCTCAGTTTGATGTCCAGCATACAGACATTCTTTGATCCCTCACCACACTCACCTCTACAGAATATGACATTTCCTCATTGCTGTTGTCATTGATTTTCTCAAACAGCTCTTCACATAGCTGGAAAGAGATTAAACCCAAGTCAGAAGTGTCTCTTTACTGAGATGTAACAACTAACTATCAGGACATGTCATGGAAATGGCTTTAGAATAAGAGCACTGGAAGAAAATGAACTTAATGCATCAACCACACACAGCCTCACTGGGAAGATCATTCCTCTCAGTCCTATATCACTATCAACCTTATTTTGTCTAGTATCTCAACAATTGCTCTAGGTTTCACCAGTATCATTATTCTGTACTATAACATTAGCAGTAAGCTTTAGTTCTGTTAACTCTTACTGCAATATAAAACACAAGTGTGTTTCTGAAGATGCTATAAAAACCAAATTCCCTTTCTGGGCTTGGTCCTACCTGGGGAATGATGCCTGCTTGGCTCTCCTCCTGCTTGCCCATCATGGTGTAGGATTTGCCAGCTCCAGTCTGGCCATAGGCAAAGATGCACACGTTGTAGCCCTCAAAGGCGTGCAGGAGCATCTCCTTTCCAATATCATTGTACACACGGCTCTGAGATGCAAAGTAGGGGTCTTCAGGCTGGAAAGACACCACAGCATAAATACAGAGTTCCATTATAATCAGAGTAAGATTTCAAAAAGCAAGTGGTTTTTTTATACTTTTATCTTGTGGGCCAATCCCTTAGGAGGAGGTAAATGAGGCCATTTTTACACACAGGTTTTTCCCACGGCACAACAAGATGGAGAAGAACAACAATGACAATATCACTGCATTGTTTGTGAGTGTATCTTATTCTTAATCTAGCATTCTCTTGCTTCCTGAAATGTTGTATTTTAACATTACCTGCTCCTGAAATCAGGACAAATTTAGCTGTGCTAACATTCTAATGTCGGGATAAAGATTTTATCAGACCTCTTCTGTTCCTTGATGCTGCTTATCTACTAGTTTTCATGCATTCTGTTCATAACGTTCCTGTGACTGGGCTATACTCAACTTCCACTGCTGCTCTAAAAAACTCAGTAAGAGAGGTGAGTATTTCCTTGTGAAAACAGTCTCAGTGACCACAAATTTGCTCAGAAATATTAAGTATTATTTCACCATCCAATTTACTAAAATTAATCTTAGAGAAACGCATTATCCCTTCTTTCCACATCTTTTAGAAAACAAGGCAGGGGAGGAGGAGGTGACAGAACAACACAGTTTTGGTGGAGAACAATTACTGGAAGTCAGTGAGAGCTTAGCACCGATTCACAGAAGGGTGGGGCACAGGAGCTGGATGAGAATTTATTGCTTTTGCAGCTATTGGCAACATGGATCACTGTGCTGCCTTTTCCAGATATGCCAATGAAACCCAGACCACATATCTCCATGAACTATAAGAAGTCGAGCAACTGTCATTTGTCCAAGAGGAAAAATGAATTAACCACAGCATATTCACATCCTTAAAATATTTAGAACAGAACATTGTTGGAGAATATATTCGATAACCTTTCGAAAATTTACAAGTTGCATTAGCTTTCTGCTCTCACCCAAACAGGGAAACACAACATACAATAACAAGCTTTTAACCTGAATGTGGATGAGAAAGACTGTGTAGAAACATCTGACAGGGGTGGCATGATCAGAAGAGAATGTTAAAACAAACAGCAACAACAACAAACCCAGGTTTTCTTGTAAAATCACTTACCGATGTGTGGGACCAATAAGAGTAGTCAAAGCTGAAGGACTTTGGTGCTTCCTTAGGATTCTTTGGGTTGATAATACCTACACAAAACATAATTCAAATTCTTAATGACCTTGACACTTAGGAGCATCATTAATAAGCTGGATGACCCACGATCTGTGAATCTGAGTACTCAAAGTTGAATCTGAGTACTCAAAGTTGCCACATGGAATATAAGTAGGAGACATGTAACAGACTCACTGCTTCCTAATACTATTATTTATGTAGGACTCATTTTAAATAAGACAAGAAAAAAATTCCTAGGAGGAATATGCTGCTGCTTAATAGAATTCTGTGTATTCTAAACAATCAACAAAAGCTTTTCCAGATACCTTTAGGATGGTGGGTTTAGTAGTTCGGGTTTTTTTTCCTTCCCAGCAACAAAACTGCCTCGTATAACCTTTGCCTGTAGGGGAACAATATATGATGGATCCAGCTGTCATTGTAATGGCACACACAATGCCTGTAGTTTCTGTATTCCAAGGAGGATAATTTATAAGCACAGCCCTTGTTGCAGAAGTGAATCTCTACTACTTCCTTCTTTTTGATACTACAGTGCTGGAAATACTTAAATCTATTATTTCCAGCAGCTGTTTTCAACACCATCTGTGTAAGTACAACGGTAAAAAAGCATAGTCCTGAGGGTATTAGATAAACCACCCTGGATTTACACATCTGCCCCCGCACTTAAAGCAGCAATTCGCCCCTGGGAGACACTAACTGTGATGTGTGCAAATAAAGTCCACAAGGAAATAAGCCATACAAGGGTGTCAGCAGTCTTCCTGGGGATGATTTACATCCTGATACCAGACATCCTAGAAAGAAGATGCTTATTTCTCACATATTCTGCCAGTTAGGTTATGCTTTGGGAGATGGGGGCTTCTCCCTTTCCTTCTGTGATGAATAAAAATTATATCACCCACAGATCTTACCATTTCAAACATGAACTTAGCATCTTGTTTCACTGAAATCTCTGAAAATGTGGTTCCAGGATCCCCATTAAAATCCAATCATTCCTCTACCAGATGCTGTGTTCCTGAGCAGGGCTGTTGCCCAAAATGACAGTGTGGAGAAAAGATCACTGTCTGGATTGCAAATAGCAACAGTTGCTACTCTATTTCTCGTGGCCAACTCCATTTCACTTGGATGCACCTTGTGCTGACATTCTTGCCTTAAAAAAGCTGACAGACATGCAAAGCCAATGAATTATATGCACCAGCACAGTATCAAATTGCAGAAAATGCTTGTGGCTTTGGATAGCAACACGGGCATCAACACAGAACAAACTGTAACCTAAGCAATCATCTGCGCCTTTAGCTTCCCTCCACTAGCTTTGCCCCAACACTAGTACAGCTCCACTCACACTATTCCACCAGTCCTAAAGAGAACAAAAAATAAATCCCAAACACAACTCCCTGCCCCAAACTTCAATTAGTTCTCTCCTTGCAGTGTATTCCAGACTGCTACAACTCAACAGTTTTTCATTTCTCATTTAAAAATTTAACATCAAAGCTCCAAAAGGTAAGGGAGACCCTTCTTGCTTCCAGCCTAGATTTGATCCATCACACTGGAAAAGAATAAAGTTCAGGTTCTGTGATTTATGCAAGTCATTCCATTAGGCTCCATTTTCTTCTCTTTTTAAACCATTGTTGTTATTATTATTATTGGTATTTTCTTAGACTTTTCTCAGCTTTTCCTCAGACTTTCCTTCATGCTGAGTTCCATGTCCTGCTCACTATCACTATTTTGAAAATCACTTTCTAGGGCACGAGTTTTTTGCAAAGCATATCTTGAGAAGTGTATCAGGAAAGTGAATTTAATGTGCAAGAAAGCAGCTCTGTCAGAGGTTGGGAATGCAGCTGCCTGGCCAAAACCTTCCACTGCAGCAGGAAAGGGTCAGAGAAAACCTCCCCGCTGCCAGCAACTCTGCACGCTGCCCCTCACCACTGCAATCCAGACACAGCCTTTGCACTCAGCTTCTGGTGCAAGCCTGAAGTTTTTTCACCCCTATTTCTGTTTCTTGCACACAGGCTACATCTTCCATTTTCAGAATCATTGCTTTCACAGACTTCTCAGTCTATGAATGAATCCAGCAGAGTTGACTGTATGAGAAAATAGAAGATTACTACCTCAACAGACTTCAGCTGGACTGAAACTGTCTTCATTTGAGGCATGGAGCACCAGGTGGGTGCTGCCAGCATTAGTGATGTCTGATGTGGTCTGGGTTTAAAACCAGTGATCAGGTAGGCAATAACACCTGGAAGATGATGAGGCAGCTAAGGAATCAGGAATTCCAACTAAAATAACTGACCTTTCTTGAAGGTATCTATTGTACCAAACAGCATCTTTGGAGGAACAAGAAAGCTTGCTTTAAAAGTAGCTAGATTTCATGGGTTAATGGATATTTCTAAAGAAATTAAAAGTCTTCTTATAGTACAGGTAAGCTTTATCCTAAAAGTTCATGTGCCAAATTGGGGGAAAAAGAAATGGTGATGCAGGAGACTGAGTTGGCAACGCAGGTTTTATGCACCATGTTTCTCAATCTGCTGTGTTTTCTGCTGAACAAGACAACATACAGTTAAAACAGAAGGAGGACTGTTTCCAGTGTCTCCAATAACCACAGGAATACTAACAGCTTTTCAGTTACTTTGTTCGGTTTTTAAGCCATGCAAGGCCAAGACGAATTATCTTAGTGAATCATGAAAGAGGTCGTCATCTATCTCCTGTCCCCACAGCAGCCTCACCACACGGTCCACACACTAATGGTTTAATTACAGAGCCTCAGGAAATGAGAACGGCAATAAGGCAGACAATCACAGCAGGAACGCATTAATAGTCTTTTTATCTTACAGAATAAATTTGTTTATCTGCTATTTCAAAGGTCCAATGTGGCAATTAACTCTTCTGTTTGCAAACTGACACTGCTGCTTTGTGCTGCAGCTCTAATTGCCATCAGCATGGCACGGAGCAGCTCGGAATGCTGGATTTAGCCAGTTCCCCAGAAAATCCCCCTTCCAGGCCCCTTGCTTCACCAAGAGCCAATTTATCAGGTCATGGGCTATCTTCTAGCTTTCCACAAGCTAAGCTTTCTACAGAATCGCTGTCTGCTACACCATTGCTACTGAAACAGGTCACACCTGGAACCCCCAAGGTGAGAAGGATGAAACAAGCTGAAACAAGAAATATTTCTCTGCTGCAAAGCCTGAAACTTCTTCTGGGATGAAAGCACCAACCACAGCAGGGGTTAATGCCCATCACTTACCTTTGGAATGGAAGGCCAAAAAAAAAAGTCAAGTGAATATTCATGGGATTAAAATATTGTAAGTATTTAATTATTTATTAATTATTAAATTGTTTTAATTTAATTCTCATGGGATTATTTTCTACAACTAATTGTTTTGGTTGAGAGAGATAAATGCCTGTATTATTACTTTTCTTTATTTGAGCAATGAATTTCTGGAAATTTTGAATAATAAACTTCTCATTAAGAAATAATATTTAGATCTGTTTTCTACCTTTGTACGCAAATAAAGTAATTACACGCCATAAACACAGTTAAATAAAAGCACCCTGTGTGAACAGCTCTGCAGCAGTACCCACGTGAAGCAGCTGATTTAGTACCCACTGCCATGCCCACCAAGATACAGCCTGCATTTCAAAAGCTTGCTCTCCCCTTCCAGCTGTGCAGTGAGCCAAGCTGAGCTGCTTCATGCCATCCCAAGTTTCTCTAAGCAGGAGTAATTCACATCTTCTCTGGAGCTCAAGCAATCGAAACAATTCTTTTTAGCTGCTTAGCTAAAGTTTGGTGGACTTTTTGATACCTGTAACTACAAACATTTTACATCTCACTGACCGAAAGGTAAGGAAACACACAGTCGTAAAAGAATTTCTTCACACGAAATAATCTAATTTTTTTTATTATTATGTATGACCCAAATACTGATTGGTCCTTGTACGGGACAAGTACATAGTAGGAGCTGTACCAAGGAATAAAAGGAGAAAGCAGGAGCACAATAAATAAAAGAATTATACTTTTAAATGTGCTCTGCCAACAGTAACAGGCCAATCTCCACAAAATGTTTGGATTTTAACATACCCATACTTAAACAGGCAACTTCATCTTTTGGCATTTTTATTTCCACAGTCCATCCCACATGTTCCTTAATTAACATTTTATATACCATCCACCATCTGCTTTATCAGCTAGCACAAAAATAACATATACTTTCAACCTTTCAGATCCATGAGGTAAAATTCTTCTCTAATTTCTTAGCAAACACTGTAGCAACACTTGAAAGACTACTACTGAAATAGTAACCATACATTTCATAAAATGTATTATATTGCATTCCTATTGTCATTTTGGACATCCAAATTTCTTGTCTTATAATCCAATTTTCATTTCTGAAGCTGAAATTCAAAAAGCACAGGTCAAATATGCACTTCATTTTACAATTATAACCAGAGTCTGGACCACAACTGAGAATTGATGCGAAGTTAAAAATCTAGGGTATTTCTAACTATAAGCAGCATTCTGTCTTCTCACTCCTTTCTGAACATACACAAACACATTCCCACTTCAAGCCTTCATTTCTGGACTTACACTGCCAGTCTCCATTAAAACTAACCAAGTAAACAGACAGTGGGAAGCCTACAAAGTGGAGGAAAAAAAAATCCACAAAAGCAAGGAAACATAGCCAAGATCAGCCCCCTCATTCCATTCCCATCTACTCAGCCACATAAATATTTTTGCAGGCACAAAGAATGACTAGAAGTGCTTCTTAACCACTCCAAATTCGTATCAGATTATGACACTAAATTTGCAGTCCAAGCCTGATCTGTTCTCATCCCAGTCAGTGCTGCTCCTCAGCACATCACAAATTTGGCAGATTAGAAATTATCTGCAGTTCAGTATCTGGAGATGCCGAGCACACCCAATTCCTTCTAATAAGCTCTTGGAACAGGCAGACAGAGTGCAGAGCACTCAAGAGGCAAGAGCTGAAGTGATTCCCTTACCCTCCCTGCACTTGCAGTGAGTGATTGCCCAGAGCCACCTCGCAGGCTCGCTGCCAGCAGCCGAGGCTCGCAGCAGTCACCGGTGGAGCTCCGGAGCGCTGCAGCCTGCCCCGGATCAGCACCAGCAGCCACAATTACCCTGCTTCATCCCGGATTAGCTGGGACAGTCTGTGCTAGCAGAGGGTGAAGGGACAGACACACCGAGCTTTTCAAAAACTAACTAACTAACAATTCCCAATCAGAAATGAAACCCGCTTATGATGAAAGTCGAGTATGGAACTGGAAAAACCGACCTTCCCAGATTTGTGTAACACAGCCTGCTTTGTCGTTAACATCTGCCATTCCCACACTGCTATCCCAACAGGCAATGCTGAGGGCACAAAATCTCTTTCATTTCTACATATGAAATAAAATTGGATTTCTTCTCATGAAGAGAGGCTTCATACCAGCCTCAACAATTCTCCCTGTGGCAGCGTTATTCTAGCCCAAGCACACAATCCTACCAAATGCCACCAGTCAGAGATAACAGCTAGCAAGAAAAGCACCGTCTTCACTTTTGCTCTCCTTAATCTTAGTCAAGGAATAGGCAGACATTTTCAAAAATCATTCTGGTCTCGACAGAACTTCGGAAGGAGCAACTTCTGGGGGAAAAAAATACAAAACAATTAATTTCTATGCCTTCTTCAAACTCTGTTTGGATCAATATAAGCAGTAGTTTTATTATGTTTGAATAAACAATTTATCCAATTTAAAAAATCTGGGGCTTTCAGAATTGACTCCAAAGTTAACATCAAATACAGAGTCCCTTAAAAAACATGGGTCTGGAAAATATATCTGCACCATCTGTAGACTAGAATGACAACAATGGGAACATGTTCCTTACAGAGAGCAGGGTGGAGCAGGCATTCTTTATTTGCTGGAACGTGAATAACACCATAAAGACACGTTTAATACAGGCTTCTTTCCTAGGCATACGCTGCAATCAGATCCATGGCCATAGTGCTTTTATAAGACAGACTTTCAGGGCTGTTATTATAAGAGATAAATGAAGGGAAATGGACACTTCCAGCCCATGAAGCAGTGCTTGCTTTTCAAAGCATTGTTTGCATTTTTCAAATCATTAAAAGGGAAGGAAACCAAGTTAGAAGCTAAGAACAGCTCATTCGGAATTCAACCGGATTCTCTCCCCACTGTGGAATTTCAGCCCTGCACTGGGAGAAAGGTTGGCTGGGGGAGGGAGTCAGGCTCAGCAGCACCAGAGCAAGGCCAGCTCTAGCTCACAGAAGCTGCTGGAAAGCCGCTCTCATCCTCAGCTGCTCCTACAGATCCAGGAGCTATAAATACCAGCTCTCCAGCTGGTGTTCTCGGAGAACAGCACGCCAGCAGGCTCTGCAGCAGGCAGGAGCCAGCCGCACCAGACTGCTCTCCTTGGCTGAAAAGCTGACCCAAAACCATTCCCAAACTTGCACTGACAACGGATTACCTGGGAATGTCCTGTGCAGAGGCAGCGTCTCAGGTTTGTATGTGGGGCTGCTGAGTGCTCCAACTGAATTCTGGGCTCGGGTTTTCTGCCTCAAGACAGGTAAAACTTATCTCACTTCACCTGCTGCTCGGACTTGACATTGCCAAGAGCCAGTGGCCTCTCCTCAGACCGTTTTCACCTTCAGACATGTGCCAGCAATACATTAAGAGAACACCATGTAGCACTGGAATCTTGAGAAGCCAGGTGTCAAGTATTTCAGTCCAGTACTTAAGTCAGTTTGGTCAGTTCTTAACAGTGAATGTCTCTGGAAGAATTTGTGTAGCGAATGAAAATATCCAATTCTTAAAGTAGTTCCTATTAACAATTTGCATTCTCTTTACTTCTGCTTGCATACTAAAAGGTGGCAGTTTATTTAAGCATTTGATCAAAAGAATCACCTCTAGACCTAGGTCTGTGTCAGTGGGCACTAATGCTGAAGGGGAAGCATTTCACATGGAGAATCACCACGGACAGAAACTGCTCAGGGTTTATTAGTAATGCCTTTCTGCTACAGTTCCATACTAACTTCATAACATAATGTAGTCTTAACAGCATTTAACATCAGCTGGAACACCTTAGTCACCATCCCACAGTCTCACTCCAGAACCAGCATTTGCATCCCTAGCATTTAAAGATCATTAAATGTTCATCTTTCCCCATCTCCCCAAAGTCATCTTCTAAATTATTTTAACAGTACAGAATTAACACTTCAAGCTATTTTTATTCAGTCGTGAGAAATGCTTTAGAAGGAAAATCAAGCACCTAAAAAAAATCGACATTTTTATTTCTTTTCCAAAAAATATTCCAGACTGGTAGCAAAACATATGAGCTGTCAATACTGCAGGGCATTCAGAGACAGTGACTAAGACAGACTTGTGGCCACAGAAATCCCTAATGCTGCAAAACAGAGAACTCTGATGCTCATTCTGGTATCAGAGGAGTTTGGGTAACCTCTGCTATTGTGACCTCTTTGACTTGTCTTTCAAACCTCAGCCACAAGGCCATCCAGGCATCCTCCATGTGACACTATTTATCTCCCCATAAACAGCCTGTTTTGATAACACACCCACCATGAATGCAGTGCACTATTATCATATTGGACAAGCATTCATTTAGCTTGCACCACTAACAAGGATTTACAGGCCAGAAAAATCAGGGTAGAGGTGAAGCGACATTCCTGCAATGCTGTTTATTTGCCCAAGACAACCGCATCATACAAGATACAAGTAGAAAACACCAGAAACACTTGGAAAAAAAACCCCACAAACAAACAAGAAAACCAAGCTGTATGCTTTAGAAATGCTTTTTGGCAGGCACAAGGCATCAGAAAGAGAATATGCTTATTCTTTGAGATATCTAAAATTACTATTTTCATGAGACAGATTGTAAGTCAAATGTGTATCAATAAAAGAGATGGCTGACTTATTGATGAGGTTACCTTACTCTATGAACCCTTCAATAGTTTTGATTTTTGTATTATATTTCAAGTACCACTAATTTAGATGAACATGCAATAAATCAAAAGCCTTTTAAGTTCAATCCTGCTTTGCCACCCATTTTTAATTTGCCCCAGAACAACTGCATAAAGCAGCACACATCCTAAAAGAAAAAGAAAGTAAAGAAATAAAACAAAACAAAGGAGAAATTAAAATTAGATGTTTCTGTGTTCTGTATAAGGTATTCTGGTCTTTTTGGGGGGTTTTTTTGTTTGTTGGTTTTTGGTTTTTATTTAAACATTTAAGTCTAGGCCTGAGGTTTATACCTTAGGAAAAAAAAAACCCCAAACAACAAAACAACCATTAGAAGAAATTCACTTTTTTTTTTCCCTACAATCTCTACAAATTAACTGCAGAAGGTCTTAATGAGGTTTTCTGATGCCAGGGATGCCTGGATGAGAAGCTGAGAGCCATATGTCCACAGCAGCAGCTGGGACTATTGTTGCTGGCAGATCCAGTCCACTGGGCCTGTTTTTATTAAACACCCAATACCTTCAGCAGCCACAAAAGAACCTGCCAGCATTACTGAAACACAGAGACTACCGCTGAGTTAAAAACCCAGCAGGTAATTTTCAGTGCTGAGCTCAGGATCCAGGCACACTCAGCCCTCCCAAGAGAACCTGGACTGTGCAGGTGCCCCTTTCCACTGCTGCAGTTTATGATAAATCAGAACATACAATCATCACGCATGAACTAGAGTTTGAGAACGTTGGTTTACTCTGTCACTTGCACATACAAGATGCTAAGCCCTATTTTCATTCACCTGGTGCACAATTAATTGCAACAGACATGTTCCAAGTCAGGTACTTGTTTATTTCCTTGTTACATTGTTTGGTTTGGTTATTTTTGCCCGTGTGTTCAGATTTTTAAAAGAATGAGCCTGCTATGCTCTTTGCTAGTGATTAGTACTTAAATGCTGTCTTGTAGCTACTAGTTTGAACCTCTGCTTCAATTTAATTTGGTTTTATTGATGCATTATTTATTTATTTACAGGCCAGATTATCAAATCACTCCCACCAAAAAATGCAAAACAAACAAAAAAATCAAAAACCCAAACCAAAACGAAAAATCCCTCAAACAAACAAAAGCCAAACCAGAAAAAGCACAGCACTTGGGAATCTTTAGGCACAGAACAACTTCTTTTTTCAGCTCAATAACCCAAGGCAGCAGCTGCCAACGTTGTTTATATTTGTTACATTTGAAAAGCCCATACAAGAATGAGCACAAGAACTACTGACACACAAAACACTCTTAGATCTATAGCTCAGCTTTCATGTATTACACTGCAGAATCTTTTTCCCACTCACCACAAAACCAGCCATTAATTAACTGGACAGGAATAAGTAATTCATTGTGGGCAAGATGCATCGGTGTAAACCTTTCTGAATAAAAACTGGAAAAAGCTGGAATTAAAGACAAAACATATTCAATCAAGATATGCTGAAAACCATGATCCATAATTTAATTATTTATTTCAAAAAGTTACTTGTGAGTTTGGCCATGATAAGACACCTATTCAGTAATTTAAAGAATATACTCTTCAGAACAGAAAATGAAAACATCATTTTGGCCAACTGAATTCATTTGCTTAGCAGGTGCTTTTGAAAATGAAGCTTATGTTTCTTAGGATAATTTCAAAGTTGTAATTATTTAAAAAGCTGGCCTTTTCTGAAACTAATCTCACTCAGTTACTATTTTGATGGAGATTTTTAATTACTAATTTTATGGTGACATTACCTCTGCTTTGGAAATTATTTTGCATTCCCAAGTTAACTTAAATAGCAGAATTTTACAGCTTCTAACTTGTCCTGTCTCTAAGATTCCTCCATTACCTTCTCTTCCCCTACCCCCTCTTCTCCTGTGCCCACTGCAGAACTTCTGACAGTATCTTTCAAATGGATCCCATCTGCAAATAGATATGATCCGAGCAGCACTGGCCTTCTGCCAAATTCCAGCCCCTTAATGCAGTCAGCACACGTGACTTCAGCTCAACTGCACAATTTCCCTGTCGGAACATGTTTTCAAGACATAAAGACTGACAATTTAAGTGGAAGATGCATAAGAGTANAAAAAAAAAAAAAAAAGACTATGTTTCAAGTACTGATTTCAAAATTTCCATATTTTGCATTCTTCCAGCAGAAAAAGAGAAGTCCCAATTACTCACAGTAAATGTCCTTAACACTATGGGTTAAAGATCTTAGGATAAATTCTCTTTTTCTGACTATACTAGAACTGTATTCAGCTGCACTGTCATTTTTAAACAGTGAGAAATGATAAAGACAGAGACCTACTATGAATCTTGATTAAAGGTCTTGATCTCCTAGGAGGAAATGACACTAAAGCCGGAGAGGGTAACAAGTAAATTCTGTGGGAGTGCACAAGCAAGCTATGTAGTTTTGCTCCTAAGGCACAGACCTGTGTAACAAAATTGAGTATAAACTTTCTAACCCAGAAGGATGTTTTGCTTTGCTGGTAAGCACCCTGTGAATGACAGGCAATCCCCAAAGCCCTAAACAGCCAAATTCACACAAAAACTGTCCAACAAAAGCAGCATGTCAGGCAACAACCCTGGTGGCATTCTGACTTCAAGAACCTACTTCATTATGTATGTCAAAAAACACTCCTTTTTCCACACATTCATCTAAAACTCTTTCTTTATAAAGTACACCTGTCATACACTTTTTCACCTGTACCTTTATACATTTTTTCTTAACATAATCCTGAGCACTTTGCCTCAGTTTCACTGTAATGCAGCAGACTCTGCCAATACATTTACAAAACTCAGACTTGGACAAAGTTTAAATACAGGACCCACAAAGGACTTGGAGAACAGCTTGGTCAATCAATACATACAGAATTAAAGTTCAAGTAACTGTCAAAATCCCTTCTTAGCCATCAGACTTCCCTGCCTCATCAATCCGGTGTCACGACAGTCCATTAGGCTTTAATTCCAAGATAAGGGAACTTTAACTTGGAGGCTTAAAATAGTCACTACTCAGGGTATCATCCTCCTCTCAGGTTTGCCTCCTGTCAACTCGATCAGTGCACAAATAAAAAAATAGCCTTCTCAGAGGCAAGATAGCTAAACCTTGATCACTTCACGGGCACAATGGAAGGTGTGAAGCAGGAGCTCCTTAGTCTAGAATTAGCACTGAATTCTCTTTATTTTCAAATTGCTGCATCAGATATGAGTCTCAGATACACTAATTTCACTTCATGTGCCCAGCTTTTGGTCAGCAAGTTCAGACCTTAATGAAGAGTTCAATAATGTAACTGTGGGGCTGCAAAAAACTGAGCATCGTGAAAATGAAAGAATCTTTGGCAGAACAGCACTTATGCTGCCCCAATTCTAAGACATAGTCTAAAAGCATACCAGCTGAACAATTTCAGCTGGAAGTTATGTGTGTCAGATTACTTGGTTAGCAAGATTCTTTGGAGAAAAGATTTCTGCTGCTTTTTTTTCCCCACCAAACAATGCCTTATTCATGCCCTTTATTATACAATCTTCTTCTGTTCAAACTACTTCTCTGTCCATTGCTTTCTCGTATTTCTCCTCTAAGAGGGAAATACAGGGGAAAAATATCCCACAGATTGTAACAATGTTTAACTATTGCAACTGACGATTCCCTTCCACAGCCAGTAAGGGCCCTGATGACTTAAACCTGACCATCTGTCAAATATCCAGTTTGATCAGAGCCACAGCATTCAAATAAAAGGCTGCAGATTAGAACATTGCAGAGTATAAAATGCAGCAAAATAAGTAATTTCTCTAAAGACATTTCCAGTTAGATAAATCTGAAGTATTTTTCTCCTTTTGAAAGCTGATACAGTTTCCTGGCAATGTGTCACTGTAGTGCAGCTCCTGTGTGTAGAAACAGAAGCAGTGTGTGGGCCAGGCCACAGCCCCAGCTCAGACCAACAGCTCTGACTCTGTCATCCTTGCTGCTGTGCCACAAACAAGGTGCTTCCACAGGCTCCTGCAACTCAAACACCTTAAGCACCTAAAATTACTGCTGTGATGACTGCAGCAAGAAAAGCTGCTACAGAGGTACCCAGTGGTGCTGCTGGAGCCCAGAGCTTGGTGGCATTTCCATGACAAATGTCCTCTAATGAAGTCTACAGCTTTTCCATCCTCCCCAGGGATCCCATGATGCAATACAAGCACCTGTTCTACATCAGGTAACTTCAAATCTCTCCCACCCCTACCTTAAATGGAAATTTCAAAATCCAACCCCCAAAAAGTTTCTTTGGGTAGTATTGCACATAAGGTCTGAAGATAAGAATTTCTGTACTAAAAAACAAGCTCTCTTCTCTGTGACACCTCTCTTCCAATGAAACCATAAACACTATATAATCTAAGTGACCACAACCAGGACTTAAATCCATTGCAGAAGCTCAAGCAGGCTGACGTACAACCTTGGCTAAAAAAAAAGGGAGAGGCCTGTATGAAACCTCCTTTGTGTTAACAGGCATGAGTAAACACTCAAGTAATCAGACAGTGAAATAACTCGGTGCTCTTGGAGTGCTGCTTCCTGCAGCTGCAGACAAGATGGCTCTACTTGATTTTACCTAACAATGAAAAACTGCCCCAAGAAGAGCAGTTTATGGCCAGAGCTGTTGGCCTGCAGATGAGGAACGACACTCCCTCTCCTCAAATGCTGTCAATACTGCCTTGACCTCAAGCATGAAAAACAACCAACCCAAACAACCAAAGAAGGTGTGCCCACACACAGTTTCCCACAGAGCAGTGTTCTCCAAATTACACTCACAACAATTACATAGGAAGCTTAACACTTCTAATTGGGTAGAAAATAACATGATTTTACGTAGTCTGTTATTTTGCTGTCATTTAGACATCTGCTCTGGAAAGCATAAAACTTGATACCCTTTTCATCTCAGCTTTCTCACCCAAATTATGTTCTTAACCAAAAGCACATACTGCAGAATAAGCACATCAAGAACTAAAGCACCAGATCCAAGCAGGACTTATACCACCACAATTATTATGTGGTGGTCTGCAGAGTATCCCTGTATCTGTCTACCCACATACTCCCAAACACTGAAGTTCACAAAGTTTTCACTTTGGTACTCTAAACTTTCTGTAGAATTTTCAGATCAGCAGAAGCAAACAACATGAACAACTGCATAAAAATCAAGATACTTGTGATTTAGACCTTCTAGTCACATTCAGAGATAATCTAGTTTATAATGACAGCCTCAGAAAAGCAGAATAACTAAAAGATTAATTCTAGATGATACAATGTACGCAGTTCTCGGTCTGACTGAAGAAAATATTTAAGTAGGCAGTTTGGCAACAGAGAAAGGCTCCCTTAGAAGATTAAAATAAACTTACTGGTTGAATTGCCTTGCATCTGGATGATACATTTGGACTCTTTGCTGGTTTCCCGGGAATTGAAAGGCCGGACCCGAACAGCCACCTTCACGGAAGCTCCCGACATCCTGGCTGCTTGTAGCACAGTCAAGGAATTGAAAGTGATCAAGAGCCTTTCAAGTTATCCTTCTTGTTGGTGTTTTCTAAGGAGAAAAACATTGTTCAGTTATTTACAGCTATTGTATTCAAGATGTTGATAAAATGAGGAAGGTTCAAAGTTACTTCATAAACGCAATTTCTGCTTTGCAAATCACCCTCCCTTACCCCAAAAGATGTCACTTCAAAGCCAGAACTGGAAATACACTTAGCAGCACCTGTTCACTGTCTCCCTAGTCAAAAGTTTCTGCCACCTGAAGCAGTTCTTTTGAAGCCTACAGATTTTCTGTTTTCATACAATTTCATACCATTTCATACATTTCTGTTCTGGAAGAAAACCAAGTAAGGATGTCAATACCAAAATAAATATCTGGTTACAACATGTGTTAGGCTTAACCTAACAAAGATAATTTTAGCAGTGAAGACACAGCTACTTAAATTTCATCATGAGGCAATGACCATATACCCCATACCATGTCCATGCACTGCCAACCCTTGCTGCCACAACGCCTTAGCAATAGTATTAAATGAACTCCAGTGTCATGGGCCACAGCACACTGACTTTCAATACATATGACTCCAGAGAAAAGGGTGTACCCTTAAAGAACTCCTAGCAGTCCTGGGAAAGTTCTCTTCTCGAAGGAAATAACAACTCATCAACTACTTGTATATCTACTGATTAAAAGACACACTGTAAGGAAGAGGAATCAAGAATTACTGCCTTCAGGGTAAACATTACTATCTATGTTCAGGCAAATGTCCACCCTTATATTCATCTCCATTATCAAAATACTTGTTCAAATCCTACCACATCTAAATGATGGAGCACTTTCGTTGCAGGAAACTATCCCTGACACTCACAATGAAAACGTCAAGGCATGTCTGAGTCAGTGCTGGAATGCAGGGTTACAAAAGATTGGTTCGTTTGTATTGGTGTCAACCAGCCTTTTCCATCAGAAAAAAGGTTTTCAGTTGGTGCACAACTGAGAAGTTTAACTTACTGCCACAGGACATGGTCAGTACCCAAAAACAGCCTCAAAAAGCGGTAAGATTCAAAGAAAATGTCCTACTCAAAAGCTCCTACCCTTGGCTAGGAAAGCTTCCATGGCACAGACACACAGAACCTGGGCGACTATAGTGAGAAAACATAATTTATGTTTGATTTATACTTATATCCTAGGACCACGGCTGAAAAGAGGATTTAGAGCCAGATTAAACCTTGGTCTGACTCAATGCAGGCTCTTCTATCTGGAACCTGACTTACCTTGGGTAGAACTCAAGTATACTCAACCATGCACCAGGAAATCCTGACCTTTTTTCTGGTTATCAGTATGAAATACTGATTTCAGGGTGGTGATCACAATAATATAAAACTTACTAGCAGGTCTAAAGCAGAAGCATTTCAGCTCTAAAGTAAGTTCCACACTTGGTAGAAGCACCTATACATGCTTAATTCAAGTTATGACACATTTTCCCACAGTACAAGAAGTCTTTAATAAAACTGCAATACTTCATTAATGCCATCACATGGTGAAGGCAGAAATTAAATTACTCCCCCAAGTAGAAGCAATTTAAAGTATTCCTTATTTTCGCAGGTACCTGAGGTATCTCATCAGACTAGAAGAATGTCTTTAGGAGCAAGCCAACTGAATCTCAATGACATTGGTACAGCAAACTGGTTGAGCAATGATTAATGACACAGCCACACCAGCAGCTCGGGGTTAGTATGGAATTTTACAAAGCTTCACAAAAATCGTGAATGTGTGATAGAGCAGAAAAGTACTGGGAATGAATTCCCATGATGTTCAAGGTTGTTCTAGAGACTGCTTCACTCCCTGCGGCTCAGAGGTGCCTACTTTTGTGTGGAACAAAGTCTCAAACACGCAGCTGCACTACAAACTTCTTCCCCCAGGATGCACCCTGCGGATTTTGGCTCTCCCTCCCTACCAGGCCCTTGCCCAGGTACTGAGAGCTCACTCCACGGCCAGGTGAGCAGACTAATCCCACACAACCCAGGGCTATTATCAGCTGACCTGAACACTGCTGTCAGAAACAGTAACGTCCCTGTGCATGAAATACACGTAATAATCTGTCAGCTGCAAAACAGCTGTTTTTGTCAAGTTCACAGTGACAGAATTTACTTTGTCTTGTGTTCTTACAATATTGTTTATGAAATGTAGGGGGCTTGTTTGCCAGACTTACTGCGGAGTCCCACAAAGAAGTTTTTTTTGATGTTTTCATAAAAACACCTCTCAGAAAACTGCATTAATTTCTGCAGATATATCTTAGAAGCCAGCAAACAGAGAACAGGACAAAAGAATAATCTACTTTAAAAAAAAAAATATATATATATATATGTTCTTAAGTACATCTAAACATCATATTCACAATAAGAAACCATGAGAATCACTCCTCCAGAGACTCCATATGCACTAGCTAAATCACAGACTTGTTTGAAAAACAAATGTGAAGAGATTCTCACAGAACAGAACACAAAATCATCAGCAACATGAAAATCAGCAACATGAAAATTTAACTGCTGGACTTCTGCAGCTACCAATTTTCCCCAACCCTAACTTTTGTGCTGATGGAAAATTAAATGTGGTATAATTTTAAAATTCTTTTGTTCTCAATTCTGCTATTTTTCATATGTGAAGTAAGCAAAACATCTACTCATATTTGCACATAGATTTCAGATCTTTTGAGTATCAATTCACTATGCAAGATTTAATTTTCATTAATCAGAAAATTAATCAAACCAACATAATTTGCCAAGCTTTCCATAAGCTGTTGGAGTTTTGAGGCGTTTTTCCACTTACCAGTAACCTTAACTGGTCGTAACAATTTATAAAGGCAGCATTGCCCTCATCACACGGAATGGTAAAATAAGGCAAAATGAGCCCCAAGTTACACAGCATCACAGACAATAAACTGCAGCTGGTTTTTCAGGGTTCACATTTACCAGTAGTGCCACAAAATGCTGACTAGAGTGGAAACATAACTGGAAAAAGAGAAAACCAAAATATGCAATAAAGTCTGTGGTACAGATTTAGAAGAACAATATTCATAAAAGACAACTTTTTTTTTTTTTAATGTTCATTATAGGCTTAGAAGGCTGCCATCCATGCTAGAATGAATCATCTCCCTAATGTCTTTGAAGGAATCTACTAGCTGTGTCTCTTTCAATGTTCAGTCTGCATTAATCCATTCAGGAACCAAGAAGGGAACTGTGTGTGTGTGTCTTCCAGGTGATCTACCACTGGCTCACAAACACGTGAATTGTTTAGTGAGCTTCACAAGCAAAAAGCAAATCCTACATTCTCATTTTACACCTATTTGAAACTACAGACACCCATCCTGTAAGTCACATAGTGAGATTTTAATATTGAAGTGTATAATTTAAAAAAAAAATCTAAATATCTTCTCTGTTTACTGGTATTCAAGCTGACAAACCCAGTTGTGTTGATGAATCACCCTTCACAGGCTCAACTAGATCTGGGCACTAACAAAAATATTTGAATAAACATTGAGACTTGAATACTTGGATGTATTTGAAAGTTTTGGCAAACTAGTTTTCATGCAATGTCAAAATAAAAACACATTGCTATTTATTTAAGTAAAGTTACAAGCAGAGCAGGCATTTAGATTCAAATTATTTATACATGCAGAGAAGTCTGCAACAAGCTCAAAGTGGTTACAAAACAATGTTCAAAATCTGTATCTCTGCATTAAAAAAAACCCCACCCAAACCCACCACACATCACAAATAAAGAAGAATCACTTTTATTTAAGATAACCGGCAATATCTGTGTCATATCTACACATCACAGAATGTTCTAACTTTGAAACAAAAAAAACTGGCTTCTAACTTAATCAGTGCAAGTGCTCTAAAGAAATAAAACAAGGACAGAGATTAGCACACGGAAAGTTGGCAAACCAGCTGTTTGGGGCAGCAGGCGTTTCTGAGCAAGGGGCCTCTCGCAGAGCCAATTTTAGGTGCCGCATGAAGCTCGGCAGTGCTGACAGTGTGATCGCTCAGCTGAACTCACACACACGCTCTGCTATATCTGGACCAGGTGGAGATGCCAGATCGAACAGCGCTGCAGAACTTGGCGAGGCACTGAAACCGATCACATGCACACATGGCTATTTACCAACACTGGATTGTGCAACAGCAAAGAGAACTGAGCTAAGGAGGAGCTGGAAGCGAAGCGAAATATCCTTTAGAATTTAGAATTTTGTATGAACGTATTTACGTTCCGGAAAGCAGACATAAATTCATCATCTGCTTCTGGCGAATCCTGCACCGCAGGCCGTGCCCCCGCTCCGTGCCGGCCGTGCCCCCGCTCCGTGCCGGCCGTGCCCCCGCTCCGTGCCGGCCGTGCCCCCGCTCCGTGCCCGCCGTGCCCCCGCTCCGTGCCCGCCGTGCCCCCGCTCCGTGCCGGCCGTGCCCTCGCTCCGTGCCGGCCGTGCCCCCGCTCCGTGCCGGCCGTGCCCCCGCTCCGTGCCGGCCGTGCCCCCGCTCCGTGCCGGCCGTGCCC
>VXBU01017050.1:638204-675125 GCA_013400315.1 Bombycilla garrulus | reverse complement strand
AAAAAGGAAGGAGGGAGAGGAAGGGAAGGAAGAAAGGGAAGCGAGGGGAGGGAGAGAAGGAAGAAAGGGAAGCGAGGGGAGGGAGGGAAGCGTCCCGGGGGACGAGGAGATGGCACTGGGCAGATGGCAAGGCCGAGCTGGGCCCCACGCCCTTGCGCCGCTGCCCTGACAGCTCCATGGTACCCAGTGCTAAGCATCCATCCATCCGTCCGTCCACCCATTTACCCGTCCGTCCATCCATCCATCCATCCATCCCTCCGTCCCCCCCCCCACTCCCGGCCTCAGCCCTCCGCAGGGCCCCACAGATGCGTATGCCAGCATCGCCGGCTTCCCCTCCGCATTACGGCATCACCCAGCCGCCTCCGCCCCGCTCCGGCCCCCCTGCCCGAGTAGGGCCCCTCGGCGCAGCCCCCTCACCTGGCGCGGGGTGTCCGCGGGATCGGCGGCGCGGGGTCAGCAGCCGGCGGGGCAGCGCAGCGAGAAAAACCCGGCCATCCCCATCGCCGCCTCCACCGAGGCCAGGAGACCCTCCCGCCGCCGGGAACGGAGAGGGAAGGGAGAGGGAGGGAACGGAGGGAGGGGAGAAAGGGGAGGGAGGAAGGAGAGCGAAGCCGCGCCGGGAGGAACGGGCGCCGCGCTCGCCCAGCGCCGCTCCCGCACTGAGGGACCGCGGGCTGCGCGCCCGCCCCGCGGGGGGAGCGCCCCCGCTCCGCCAATCGCGGCGCGCCGTCCCGCCCCCTCGCCGCAGCCCGCCAATGGTGCGCCGCGGAGCCCGCGCGCTCCCGCCTCCGCCCTGTCAATCACAGCTGGCTGCGCCGCCAGCGCCGCCTGGCGGTGCCCGGCCGCAGCGGCACCGCCCTCCGAACAGGGCGGGCACGGGGAGGCGGTGCCTCGCCAGATCCAGCCAATCAGAACCCGCAATGCAAATCACGTCTGCGCCCCCGGAGCCTATCGGGAGCGGGGCCGCAGCACCGCCGGCCGCGCGGTGTCCGTGCGCGCCCCGAGCCGTGAGGGGAGCTGGGCTGTGGGGCGGGCACCGAGCGGGAACACCGCGCGGTGTGCGGGAAATCGGGCTGGAAACAGCGGGGATACCGCGCGGTGTGCGGGAACACGGGCTGGGAACAGCGGGGACACCGCGCGGTGTGCGGGAACACGGGCTGGGAACAGCGGGGACACCGCGCGGTGTGCGGGAAATCGGGCTGGAAACAGCGGGGACACCGCGGAAAGTGCGCGTCTGCCGGGCGGCCCCGGCCCGGGCGCTCCCGATGAGGGAACGCGGTGTCTGAGGCAGCGAATTCCCAGCTCCCGCCTCAGTGGGATACGGTGGGATTCGGATCCTAAATTAGGCCTAAAGGCGATAGCTCAGAGGGGAGGGGTTAGTAATCCTTCCTCCCTCCCTCCCTTCAAAACGTTTCTTGAGCAGCCCGAGTCATTTTTTTACACCTCATAATGTATTTTTAGGCAAATTATTAAATTTAGTCAATGATGCTGTATTCTCATACTTTCAATAATTTCGTGCATATTCTCATAGTAAAATTTTATTTTTGTGGCAATAGTTCAGCTTTAAGTTCCTCCTTATTAGTAATTTGGTAATTTCTGCTGTTAGAAACTGGTTCATGTTTAAGCTTATAAGCGCCTTACAGAAACTAATGAAATGCCTTAATTACATCTATTTCATACATCATCATATACAAATTGGATTTAAGATGTTGAGAACATTCATGACCTTAGATTTCTAGTTTCAGAACACGGTTTATTTCTGTTCACAGCCTCCTGGCTATTAGCTATGTTAGTCTCTGCCATATCCCTTCTGTTCCCATTAAGGTTCAGGTTTTTGGCAAATTAGTTATTTTTTTACTTTGTTTGGTGAAAAGTGACTATTCCCCCTTGCCAATCTCATCTGCAGTTATGGCAACAAATGCAGAAGCCCACCAATACATGGCTGAACAGGAGGCTTAGGGAAATATTGACACAGAAACAACAAAACAAGAATAGGTGGCTTTCCTATGTCCTAGAAAATACCTTTGAGCTTTGAATACTTCCTATTGATTGGACAGATGATTTAATGGTGGTTTTAGGGTGGTGTAACTGTGCTAACTTCTACCTAGATCTATGGAGAATTAGGACAGCTATTCTCTGAAAGTAAAAGGGCAAGAATGCCTGAAAAAATAATAAAAAAAAAAAAACAAAAAAACCCCAAAAAAAACAACAACAACAAAAAACCAACAACTCAGACCAGTTTCAAAATCTCCTGCAAACTGCCCAGATACTGGGTGCGTGCTGTACCCCCACTGTGATTAATTTTACTTCAGCAGAGTTTGTGTAGTGTCTCCTGGGAACAGCAGCTCCTGCATCTGTCTGATGCCCAAGTTTGGGGAGGCCTCACACAGAGCAGCTCCCGCACGTTAATGCCGCCCTCGGCCACAAAGGCTGGAAAAAATCTGCTAGAAACAGGCAGAGAACGCCAAGCTGCACGTCTGAAAGCAGTAAGGTAATGAATACAGCAATTCCTTGCATTTATTAGTACAGGAAATGGGTTACTCCAGTCTCTAAGGTGACCCCTAACGCGGGGCACTGGGCAGGGGTGAGCTCAGGGGGAGGGAGGGCACACGCTGACCCTGTGCTGCAGCGCTCCTGGGGCTGCTGGAGCCGGCTGACAGACAGCAGAGCTGCCATCCTGCTATTAGCAGCTTAGCTGTCCTTGCTGCCAGCAGGGAGGGGCTGACAGATGTAAATTGGACCATTACATAAGTATAAATTGTGATACAATAGAATCAATTGTCCTGAAATGTATTGCCACAGCATCGGGCGCTTGCCCCAGGAATTCCTCTAGTCTCTAGTGTAGAGCTGGAGGACAAGGAGAGAGCAGTGATAGACGCTAAATTCCAAGGAAAGCTCACTTTGTAATTAGCCATTGCTGGGGTAAACCATTCCCACCTCAGAGGCATTGACATTCTGCACACAGGTGGATGTGTCACACCTAAATCCCTTCTCTGATCCTTTCTGTGATCTCTAATATAAAGTCTCTGTATTGCAGTGAGGTTACAGTTGGATTGAAAAAGGTAAGTGACATATTAGTCAGAGGAAGGGAAATCACCAAAAACTGCAGATCACATTTATTTAACTAAACTAAGAATTGTCACACAACTGATATGCTTCTGTGGGAGACTGATTTTTATTAACCCAGCTTCAGCTTTGCTTTTTAGTCACTCAGCTGTCCACTATCCACTGAAAGATGGATTCTGATTCACTTTTGTGGCTAGACAAAATAGAATGGCACTTCAGCAGCTTGTATTAAAATACATTTCATTATTCTGCTCACAAATGCAGAACTTGGGAGAACAATTCACACCTTTGAAATACTTGATACTAATTGCTCAGATAAAATTGTTTTGGCCACTTATGTCAAGCCTTTGTGTCTTGTGCAATATCTGCATTGACATGTTTTCAAATGATAAATGTATGCCATAATTAGACAAAATATTTCAGCAATGCACTTTGCTATTTATATTCCTCAGGTCAGAGTCTTACACAATGGCAGAATAAATATAATTCAGATTCTGAAGGGCCTTGTGTTGATTGAAACATCCCACACCAAACGTAAATATTTCTATTTCTTCCTGGCACAACACAAAACTATAGAATTTTCATTTTATAGTCTGTCAATACAAGCAATATATGATACTGACTTGCAGAAAAAAAACCCCATAATGTGAACCCATAGTTTTATTACCCTCCAGTAAAGACAGATATTCACTACTGTTATCCTTCATAAAAAAAAGAAGTATAAGCTCTGGGCTGTTTCTATAGATTTCACACAATAATCCTCAATAATGAGGGGACAGTTGACCATGTAAGAGTTTTTCTTTATATAGAAAGAAATTACCTCTTCACTAAAGAAGAAAACACAGCTCAGCACAACCTGTAACACATCAGAATCTCTGCCTGGTTTGGGTGCTTAACTGGCAGCCTGCAGGTGAAAGCAGAGCAGCTTTGATCTGTGCCTTACTGAAGAGGAAAGAAGAGGGGGATTTGAATTTGCAGAGGCAGTGAAGGTTATGACTATAAAACCAGGCAACGAGCAAGCTTCTCTGCTGCAGCAGTTAACACAGACAGAAACTTTGGAATCTTCTCCCATCCTTGGAGAAAAGAAATACCCACTCATGCTGTAAGAGGAAGCACCACTAAAAAACGCAAGAAACAAAAAAAAAAAAAAGAAAAAAAAAATCCAGTCCACAACTGTACCTTCACATTTTATAATTTAGAGTTATTTGCAAACCAAAAAGGTCAATGCTGGATTCTATATAACCTCACCAAAACTCCTCCTGGAGCTGTCAGCAGCTGTCACGGAGCTATGAATAGGTGCTCAGTGGCACTTGCTTGGGAACATCCTTGAGTTTAAAATACTACTGATATCTGTGTGCACAGAAATTTTCCACATAATTTACTGAGTTATCTCCAGATCCTAAGTCACCATCAGCAAACCTGAACAAAGACACCAAATCATTTGTAATTTTTATATTTTCACTGATATTCCTACAAGAAAGACTAAGGAAACATTCTGTGCGAGTGTGTATCATTTATTGTAGTTCAAGAGAGTCAGGAATTGAACAGAAGACATGGCGAAAAACAAGTAAAAGAAAAACAACCTTTTTTTTCCAACTTAATTTTAAAACACTGTGGTTTCAAATCCTTTTTAAAAAGGAAATTCAAGTATCATATGCAGGGGGCAGTAATATAAAAATGTTTGTGAATATTTTTTTTTTTTTTAAAAACGTAATTCTACATTTCCTGCACCCTTTCTGCTTTGGTAAGGCCAAGCCATGGATACAAATTGGTACGCAACATAAAAAATGACCCCTGCCCCAAACTGCAGCCTCCAAGGATCAAAGAATCTGCTCTCTGCGGACAAGCTCCAATGGCTCAGAACTGTCAGTTAGCATAGATCTGCAGCATTGAAAGAATGTATTTTATTTTTTTAAAGTCACTGAAATCCTGGTATTCCCAAGCATCTCATTCATGGCAGCTGTTTCAATATATTTCTATCTCAAGGCTTTTCACAAGTAGCAGAGCATCTTGATCAACATAAAGGAAAGGGACATCTCAAGGAAAAGAAATTAAAATCCATGTGTGAAGTCTCCACTTTTTTGAAATTATCCTTGTGTCTAACACCAATTAAAAACCAAATAGGCAAATATGTGTAATATAAAAATACGATCCCAAGATGAACACTTTGTTGCAGGCACAGTTATCGCACAAAATATGTTCTTTTAAGGGCAGGGGAATGATTTTGATTTTCACAGGGTTTGTTGTTTTTTTTTTTTTTGCATTACAAAAGAAATAGACAGCAGTGCAGGTTTGATAGGTGGAACAGAAAGAAAGAAAGGGAAAGAGAAAAAAGTTACTTTAGCAGCAAAATGTCCAATGTTCTAACCACAATCAAATTAACGGATATCTGGCGGTAAAAAACAAGGTTGAAGGGATGCTGCCCTGATCCATTCATCTTTGCTAAAATAATTCAGCTGTAAAAACTCCAAAATGTGACATACTGAAGGACAGTTTTGTAACATAAGTAACTTCCTAGCTTGTCCTCCATGTTATTGACCATCGTTATCACTTAAATATATGTACAAGAATTAAGCTGCTTTTCTCCTCGTCCTGGTCACTACTGCAAGTCAGTGCCGTGGGCGTGCCAGTGCCATCAACAGCTCCAGGCGTGTCTGCTCCACTCCTGCCAGAACAGCGCACGCCCTGCTCTGCCCATTGGTGGTGGCATGCACTGCAAGGGCATTTCAATGCTCATTCTGCTTGTCTCTCATCCAGGCTTGGATTTGCTCTTTAAGTTCTGGCACTAGTAAGGTAAAAAAAAAAAAAAAAAAGGAGAAAAAAGAATGATAAATTTACTTGGTAATAGTACTACAAGAAAGTCCCTCATGACCAAGAGCCATTTTTCATTTATATACCATAATGTTTTTCAGCCCAGTAGTTATGAAAGCAAGGGTGTGAGGGTTTTTGTCCCCCAGAAAAAGGGAAAGCAGAGGGAATTAACTTTTCTGTGCATTTGAAATGAAAGAACTGTTAGCTCTGCTGAGGCCGCAGCACTGTCACGAGCTGCTGCCCCCGGTACCTGGTTCCAGCATGTTCTCGGTCAGCGTCTGGCGGTTGAAGGGGTCAGTGGAGGAGTTCAGCAGGTGCCTCAGGATGATGGACCTGTCCATGATCGTCCCAGAGGGCAGCCGCACGGGGTCGGTCATCAGAGTGTCCATCAGCGGATCTGAGGGCACAGGCTCTCCTCGTTAGAGTGAGGAAACAGCTACAGATTTCATCTGCCCATAAACCCACAGTGCAGAACCAAAGGTCCCCAGTACACTGCTGAAGTTACAGAAAATGGTTAAATTACATAAATCTTTATGACCCTTTCCCCTTTCTGATCTGGGACTAAACATTCGCTACTGTCACCCTATTTTCAGTTGAGGGGGGGTTCCTGTCTGCAACTACAAGTAAGCAAAGCATGGCTAGGACTGGACAGAACAATCCCAGGGAAAACTAAAGGAACTCTTAGCTCTGCATTTATTAACTATATCATTGAAACAGAGCAAGATGCAAGGCTTTGTAAACAGTATATAGTTTCTATTAACATATGGAATCAATGTAACAAAATCCCTCTCTCCCAGACACGCAGGGTTTAGAAGACTCCACTTGCCTCTGAATTCATCTGGAGCATCACTGTAATCAATCTCTGCACGGGCGTTCTTGGCAACAATTTCCTCTACTTTCTCTGCCAGCAGTTTGAATTTCTCTATTGCTATGGTAGACTTGATTCCAGCCTTCCTCATCTTGGATATAACCTCCTCAAAGAGCTCTTTACTGTAGGACCTCTACAGGCAAAGCATAAAAAGACAACTTTGCTGAGTCGTAGTATCCTCACATGCCATAAAAATAGTCACGATATTTAATGCATTTTTAAAATGGCAGAAGGAAGGATCAATGAAACCTCAACCTTACATCAAAGCAAATAGTATGTAGGTAGCATTCATCTAACACCAAAATGTCAGCACTGGGGTAGACCTGGGATTTTTTTAACAGTCATCACCACTNACCTAAGGAAAATGAGGAAGATCCTCAGAGAGGCTGACTATAATTATTAGAACTGTTCTTAGACAAAACATCTGTCTTGCCATTCTCCTGTCTGTATTCTTGTTCTCACAAGCCTTGGCTGAAAATACAGTATAAAATTTATTTTATTTTTTTTAGATTTCTTAACTTCTCTGATAATATGCAAGGCAGTACTGGGAAAGGAGTGATTATTTTTCTTCTAATACAAACAAGAACTAACAAAAAACCCACCCCACAATGTTGCAAAAATAGTAAGAGCTCAGATAGAGTGAATGCTGGAAATTTGCCACCTGGTGCAGTAGGAATATCCAGAGAGACCAAATGAAACTGAAGCAAGCATTACTTTCATGTGAAAAAGAAAGTTAGGGGAAGGACTTTTGTAGCTGTCTGTGTTCTACAGAGACACCATTTTCTTTCTAGTTCACAATGTCATGTTTTGACATAAACCTTTTATTAAAAAGTGTTATTTACTTTACAGTGCAAGGTTGAATTATATGACAAAACAAAACACACTGAGTCTCACAGATTTCTATTTCCCTTGGGATTTTTAAAGTGTTCAACACAGCCCCACTTTTCATCCACAGCACTCTGCAGCAGCAATGCCATTCAGCACGTAGGACACACAGCGCCCACCCAATGCCTTCTCCTGCTCAGAGGGAACAGAACCATGGCAACGTGCCCAGGCCTCTGGAGACGTTTGCAGATTTGCAAATGGGCATCTCTCAAAATGCTTTACAGAGATCCCATCATGATCAAGCAACTTTTTGCTGGTTTTGTTTTTTCTTCCAATACCAGAAGCCATTAACCAACCGCACATTTCCTTGGTGTTTCTTTTCTGTCCCTGACAGTTTCCAAGAGACTGGTCACTCCCCCCACTCCTTTTTGATGAAGGGCCACTTTGTTAAATAAGCTGTTTTCCAGTTCTCACACCCACAGGCTCCTTTCTTTTGAATCCCTATGTCAGACTGTGCATTTGCTGTGGCTGGCATGGATGAATGATGGATAACATTCTCACTTTCATACATACTGAACAGCATAAAATATTCATTATACACATGCAGACACATAAGGTCTGTTTTAGATGTGTTACTGGTATTATCTGCAATTATCAGAACTTAAATAACTAGAGAAAAATTATCTTGAGCTACCTCAACACTGCTGCTTCACTAGAGATTCAAACAGCTTCACGTGCTGTAAACCAGCTTTCACTAGAATCTCAAGTAGCTGCTGTAAACATTTCTTCTCTGTACTTTGGAAAGCTTTTATTATAAGACACGGGCATGGACAAATGTGACTCAGCAGTTTGACAACTTTGAACTGAGCAAAAAGCTTATCTTGCTTCCAATATTACCATGAGTTCAAAGGTGTCGTTAATTGTCTCGTACATGCCGTGCTTCGTCAGTTTATTACACAGCCATTTAATAAAGTGATTGCAGAGGGAATACAATTTGGAAATTGTTAATCTAGAGAATGAACTTCGATTTGTTGAATGAGGCTCTTGATCCCAGCTGTGCCTTTTTTGATGAGGAAGGAGAAGGGAGTTAAAACTCTGCCTCAGTTCTCCCCCTTGCAAAGGGACAAAGTATTTCTGCTAATTTACAACGAGGCTGTAGGCAAAAAACACATCATGCTCAGGAAATTTCCTATACGTGTGAAGTGCTGTGGATATTCATGAATCTTTACGGGTTTGCAAAGCACTGGGAACACCCATCTACAAAGAACAGACAGAATATGAACAGAGATGATCTGCTGAAAGAGAACAAACTGCAGGGATGTAAGACAAACTGGCTGGCAGCACACAAGCAAGATGAAATGTTCTGCAAAGTTCTGTTTGTCCACAGAGCTTTTGCCCTTCTTCATCCTTCTGGAGCTCACCTGATCATCAGCAATTGCTTTAGCAAAACGAGCACAATCCAGCTGCAGATAAATGTCAGTCAGTTGGTCCAACAGCTTCTTTGGTTCAAACCCATATTTCTCTGGGTTTTCAACTTTCAGGTCACGGCACTTGGGGCCACACAGTTGCTGTAAGTTAAAGTTCAACATAGCAGCCAGTCGTGGTCCAAGTTCCTACAAAAGTGAAATAAAACCAAGATCACAGTGTGAGGGCAGTGATAAAGAAAATTATCTCTAGAGTTGCACACAGCAAGATCTAGATCTGGAATTATTAACTGATAAAATTTTTATTTGGTAGGCTTGCAGGAAGTGCCTGCTCTTTATGTACATTTGCCATTAAAAAATGTCATGCAAACAGTTTCTGTCTGGAAGGATCGCACCATCTCAGTGACTCAGGTAATGCTCTCAACAACATCAAATAACATCAACAGCAATTAGATTTTAAATGAGTTGGAGAAAGGGGAGGAGAATGGAGACTAAGTGCTAACAAACATTTCCAGGTTATTATCCAGAGATGTTAGAGAAGCAGAGAACCGGAGAACTTAAATCTGAGCAGGACTTACAGGTCTGAGAAAAGGCTTTTGGACCTGCTTGGTGAGGATATGGAACATATCAACAGTTTCTGTTGCCAGGGCAAGATATGAACGGGACACGCGCTCGTCCTGAGCCAGCTGCGACTGCCGGGCCTGCTGCTGGTCCTACAAAACAAACACAGCCTGTTTGCAAGTCCAGGGAATCTCCCACAATATCATTCATCAAAGCCTTACAGCCCAATGCTAAGGGAATCTAGACAAAAGGAAGACAGTAATTCAAATACAGATGTGAGACATCTTTTCATTTAATCTAAGGTACAGCTGCTCACTCATTACCTAGTACGAATGTCTGCATCAATTTTCTAGAATTCTACAACACTAAAGAATGAATGCAAACAGCATAACAAGCCCCCATGGTTATTGAGTTTGTTTACATTCTCTAACTGCTCTTCTCACAGCTGCAGAACTGGGTTATGCTTCCTTTCCATCCAAATGCCAATACTTCAAAACCAGCTTGGGATCTGAGAGTCAAATTAGGTTCTCTCTAATTCTCTCTAATTTATGCACCATCATAAATAATAAACATTCCCCAGTGGAACAATCTGTAGATGATGTACCAGCTCATTTTATAACTACGGTAATGGCTTTACCTTGCTGGTAGGCAGAGACAGGAAGAAAGGCTTCAGAAGAGCAAACCAGAATATGTTTAACAAACAAGATTTTTATAGCTTTTCCTTTTGTACTTTTTTTAAATCAATAACCTTAAAATAGAAATACCTGATACTGGTGGGTCAACACACACAATTACTGTTTAATCAGGCCAAGTTTGAGGTACAGGACTATAATTGTCTGCATCGAGTCTACCAAGGACCAATGCATTAACAGAATAAAAGCTTCTATTGCTTGAAGTCAATTCAACTGGCGAGCATCTTCCCAAACCTCCTTCAGGAAGGTTAAAGTCTCGATTTCTCCACTTAATTCTAAGTGCACAGTAATTTGAAACTTTATACTATTTCTACTTCACACCACTCTCTTTTGTCAGCCACAACATAACTAGGCAGAATGATGGTTTTTTGCAGAATGTCATCCAGAGTGACCATGGCCATACTGGCAGCAAGAAAAAGCATCGAGACCTGCTTCTCATAAGCAGCTCTTTGGTGCTGCCCCTTACAAAAAAGGTTTTTTGGTGGTCTTGTATTGAAGAATTAAAAATAAGTAAAGGGCACTTTGAAAAAACAGCTCTGTTCACCCTGGGCAGCAGGTCCCATTGCTCTTTATTCTTCATCTCCTCTTGCACTTCATGGATACGTTTTAGGGACTCCAGACTCTCATCCAGCAAGAAAGTTGTGTCATTTATCAGCATGTTGATGTAGCGAACAAACTGCTTCCCAGAGCTGAAAACATCGAAACACAGGTATCACGGCAGAGCAGGTGGGGGTGCAGAGCAGACTGCAAGCCCAGCAACACTCCTGCACTGTTATTTCCAACAACGATCCCATTCCCCAAGCCAAGCCGATTGTGGAGTCCAGAGCTCAGTTTAGAAACACTCCAGTTCTACTGGAAGGGGTTGCCATGTAAGATACACAGGAAAGCAGCATCACCCAGTCCCAATGGCAGTGACCTCCTCAGGCCCCACCTGAGCAGCCTGCATGACAGGAAGCAGCCTCAGACAACTCTTACTCACTTGAACTCTTCCATAAATGTACCATGGTGGGCTATATTCTGCCAGAGGCTTTTGAAAATGGTGCTGATGTGGTAGCGGATTGTAAACTTGTCATAGAACTCGCTAGTGGCTCCGGTGTGTTCCACATCTGAAAAAGAGAACAGATCCCGTAACTTTCCCACCAGGATTCCTGGCAAGGCAACTCTCTCTGCTCCTCCAATGTGATGAGCTTCAAGTATCCAGAGAAACTTTAAGAGATGAAATCCAATTCCCATTCACAAGTCTCCATCTTAATTCCCATTAGAAGTAGCAGCACTATACATTTTCTAGTCTAGACCCAACCTCATTTTGGACAAAAAAACCCCAGAAACCAAAACATTCTGCTCTGTTCAGCTCTACTCTTCATCCCACAGTCTAAAATCTCACTAAGAAAACTCTGGGTATGCTACAAAAATACTTGCTTTTATTATGGGTGCAAAAACTCTTCTGAAACATCCAAATCTACAGGACTAGCAAAACTACAACAAGGAGTTTTAAAATCCCAGTATTTCTTAAGAAGTGAAGCAAAGAAAAAGCTTTAATTTTGGAACCTAAAGACCACAAAAACAATTGTCACATCAATTCATAGTGCTGGACTTGTCAGCGCACAACAGCTTGTGAAAGGACTGGAATTCTCAAGGTTCCATCTAATGCTATTTCCCCCAGTTCCTGAGCAATAAAGCCTCATCTTCACAAGACTCAAGATCTGTTGGGGGTTTTTGGGGTTTGTTGGGGTTTTTTTGTTTTGGTTTGTTTGGGGCTTTTTTAATAGCTGCGACACTTGACAGAGCCTTTGGCCTTAGAATACTGTTGTGCACTCAGTGAGCTACAGACAAAGCACTTACCTGTGTAAAACTTCATCAGGGAGGGGACTAACAATTTAGTGGAGAGAGGGTGATTCTCAATCATCTCAAAGAACTTCTGTGTCCGTGGCTGAACAGCTGGATTTGTCATGAACATCACTTCCACCAGCTTGGCTACTAAATAAGGATTTCGGATGTAGTTCTGGTTGCACAGCATCACAACAAGGAACATCACTATGTCCTGAGTACAGGGCTCATACAGCACCTGAGGAGCATATCTGCAAACAGGAAAACTCAATGAAAAACCCCAACCCTAATGTTCTACTTCTAAGCCACGGCTCTTAAAAAAATATTATTCTACTGATGATTTAACATATCACAAGATCAAAAGGTCTCACTGCAATCCATAAAGAAAATTCCTGGGGAAAGAACCAAAAGACTTTCGAGTTTCTTCCAAGAAAAATCTAGGTTAGAAGGGACTGTGGAGCCATCCATGCATTATAGCTGCAGCAACACTGCCATGCCATAACCTTATGGCTGCTGTTAACAACCAGAACTTTAACTGCAGATAGTTAAAAAACTACTTTTGCACCCTCAATTTATGCATGTGCCACCTGCTAAAGGCACAAGTGGTAGCAAAAATTTCTTTCAAGTATAACTTTACTTACTGTACAATAAAAAACAAAAATTCAGCAACATCTTCCACGTAAAACTCTGGCAATGATGCAAATACTTTTGGAACCTCAGGAGTTAAAGGCAATTTTACACTGTAAAACAGAAGAGACAACAAACAGGACAGTAAACCAGCAGGGCTAAGCACAAGGTATCATGTGCTCAACTATGGAATTCTTCCATGGGAATTCTTTATAAGAATCTGAAACTGATGTTTTAGAACTCCATATCAGTACTTCAAGGGTACCAACCACACCTGAGGGAGCCCCCCAAACCCAAGTGAACATTAAACTCTGAATAACAGACATATTCCATGCAAGGATGTATGTCACCAACCACATAACAATGCAGACACTAAGTAAAAGTAATTCTAGAACTGTTAAATTCAGTGAGCAATCTAACATGATCTCAAATATCTTTGGTACAACTTACACAGATAAACCTGACACTCACTTGGGATAGGCAGGGTCAAGAATGCGAAGCATCAACTGAATCACCATGCCATAGAAATTCAGGCATCTCCTGAGGAAGTTTTCATCCAGCAAACCAGCATCTGCACAAGCCTTGCACCTCACCAGTTTCTGCAGAACATGCACACAAAAATTAATCCAGGGCAAGACAGCAAAAAAGGAATGTGAAATCTCTTCAAGATAATCAATATATCTGTGAATCACAACAATTATACAGTGGTCTCTTCTTACAATACACTCTTATTTCTTATGGGTACATAGCCCCAACATAGCAAGTAAAATACAATTTAGAGTTGCAGGGACAGATGTGCCTTTCACAAGCTTTATAGGAACAATGAAAGAGGTAAAAAATGTATCAAAGGGGGAAAACGTGTGATAAAAGCCATTGTGGTGCTACAGCTCAGAAAATATGTGCCAATTTCTATGAAGAAGATCTAAGCAGAACAGGTTTTCAAAAAACAGAGCACCCCAGTTTACTCATCTTTGCAGGTATTCTGTGTGAGATCAGTGACTTGAGAGTTCCCACTTGGACTGTGCACACAGAGCTACTCCTGAACAAAGCACAGTTCCTTTGCTCGGTCTCTCTCCAATTAAAAAACACTGAATTTTCTTATTGGTGTTACTTTGAATCTTAAATTCACCATTGATGTCATTCTATCATGACCACCATCCAGTGCAGCACTCCCAGGGGTCAGAGGTTCAAACCCTCCATTTTCAAGCAGCATAAGAGAGAAGTTGTACTTAAACAAACAGGCCACGAAGTCAACACACACAGGCCACAGAAGCGTTTAGCTGAGAACTGAATCACTTACAAACCTTAAGCTGCGTCTTGCACCGTTTCAGCATCTCTCGATGCCTGGTGGCCAGAGGAGAATCCTTCCATTGAGTTTCATTGTTTTTCAAATCTTCAACAGTCCTGAAAACCAGATGCAGGAAGTGGTTATCATGACAGAGGGGAAATGTGCTGCCAGCACAAGGCATTTCACTGACTTATCTGCTAAAAACCAAGGAAATACAGAGAAGTGGGGAAAGAAGCTGATCATTTTCAAAGAAATTACCCACCATCATAACAAGAGAAGTAAGTTACACTGAAGTCTACGCTAACTCTAAAGAAAGGTTAAAAGGATGCCATGAAAATTAAACCTTAACACAAGGAGGTTCAATTATGAGACACAGAGTTCATTCATCTTCTAGAATCAAAAAGGGAACTGGAAGACAAAATCAGCTAAGGAAGAAAAAGGTGGCCAGCAGAAAGTCTTGTTAGAAGCAAGAAAGTTGCAGGTCTATATCCTGTGAATCCTCCCCCTTTCTGCTATTACAAATGATTTCTTTGAGTTTTGTTCTACACTTCTCATGCCCCACTCCCAAGAAAATTCAGGCATGTAGAGGAGTTCAACACGTAAATAGTCCATAGTCTCTCTGTGGTGTAAGGACCGAAAGGTCAAGGGGGTTGATACTCTTCCCCTTCCTTACCCATCTTCTTACTGTCCCACAGAAGAGAGACCCTAAATGCACATTACACACACCATTTGCATTAACAAAATTTTACATATTCACAAATCTTAACCCTTCTCAGGAAGTGCAGCTGATTACAACAAAACTCACACACTGAACTGCATGAATACAGTCCCTTTTCATCCCGTCTCTAAACACAAATTCTCTTCCACATCAGTCTCTGCCTACAGCAGACAAATACCCAGTGTAATTTCTTTGCTAACAAGATCTAAAGATGTTTCCAGTGTTGCAAGCAATTAATGGAAAATGCTGAAGCCTAAGCTCCCATTGCTGTCAGTAAAGCCAAGAGCTCCTCACTCAGTGCTGTTGGATGGGGACTGCTGCATCAGCAACTCCTGTGAAACAATTCTAAATAAGGAAAAAGCAGCAATTCCTTTTTCAAGCCAACATATGGCTTTTTTACAAGTAATCCACAAGCTGTTTACAGGAGAATAGTTTTTCCTTTAACATATACTGATTCTTCCTGCTCTGCTCTCTGCTGCTTCCCAGGTTCTTGGCCTGCATATGCTTTAAAAATGAAATCATTTCAAAATGCAGTCCAAAAATCCTGAAATGAACTCATGGCATCACTGCCAAGGAACATTTACCAAACTGCAATGAGTGCAATTATAAACAATGGAAAATACTGACGATTCAAAAATCTGTTCTAATTTTAACAAAGTCTTCTTCAAGGTTTAGCAATTGTAAAAGTCTATTTGAATTTATGCCAAGAGAAATGGAAAACAGGAGTACCTTCATGTTAGCACTATAATGTATTTATCCTTTTCAAAACAATAAACCATATGCTGAATTACATGTAGAGAACAATATTAAGAGTTCTCTGCTGAAGGCTTCTTTCCCCCGTGACAAAAGTATGACAAATTCTCCTGTCTCAGAAGCTGAGGGGAAAAAGGTAAGTATCTTCTGGGATGTTCAAAACAGCTCAGCCACAACTCACAATGTCTTGTTTCTGCAGTCACAAGTCACCTGCACAGTGCCCTGATGATCAGACAGGGACCCTGACATGCGCTCCTGCAGCTCTGCCAGAGAACCTGAGGCACTGCTGCCCACACCATGCATTGGTTACAATGAACAGTGTAAGTGGTGTCATGAATCCTAAACTGTTCCGAAGAGAGTTATCTTTTAAACACAACGGTCTTCTCACCAACCAGAGCTGCCTTGTGTAAGCAATGCCCTCCATCTCACTATTACCTCAATTCCTGATTCAAGCCACAGCCCCTCAACGCACCCAAAAGTCCCCAAGGGCCAGGAGCAGCAGAGTAGCAGAAAGCTGAGGCAGTCTGTGCTCAGCACCAGCTCCACCTGAACTGCCTCACTGTAATTTCAGGCAGTTTCTCAGACTCGCTGCCCTGGTGCGAGGGGAGGCAGCCCAGCCCCACACGGACCTGTTGAGCTCCCTGATGGCGCGCAGCCTGCGGATGTAGCGCCGGCAGCTGGGCAGGATGGACAGGTGGTGGGCGTGCAGTGTGAGGAAGAAGCACTCCGTGGGGAATTTCGGCTCAGAAAATGGAGACGGATCCCTGTCTGAAAAACAAAACACACTAGAGGTGAATAAATTAAAATATGGACCGCCTTAACAAGGCTGAGACCTCAAATTCAACTTTCTTTAAAGCAAGGGAAAGCAGACAGCATCAAGAAAAGGGATTCAGGAAAAGGGAATTCTTTGCTGGAATCAAGTACTTCCATGTACCTCCATATCAGAAGGCACAGTAATGCCTGTACTCACAAAGCTCAGCGATCCAGGCTGCAACCTCCTCCATGGTTGCTTTCACCCTGGTCTCATCTGTGGGAAGCTCGATTCGACACCTGGGATGGAATATGTACATGGGATCAACCGTTTCCAGCTTGATCTTCGTACTCAGCTGCTGTAGTACCCAGAGGAAGTTGAGCATGAAGCCATCTGTAGACACCAAACGATCATCTGTCTGTGGGGTGAGAAAGCAAAGGGCTGAGGACACAAGCTGAGAAGTACAGGGGGTTGTAGAATGCCAAAATCTCATCCCTGTGGTTTCACTGGAGCCAGGCCATTCCATATCTGCACTGCTCCTTTTACAGACACCACCCAAAGCCCAGCACTTTACCAGCTGGGAAAGCAGTGTGTTAATAAACACAGTCAGTTGGAATGATGCCCTCAGAAACGGGGCAGGGCAAGTACAAAGCTTTGAACATGTAATACAGAAACCCTGTTAATGAAGTGACATCTCAGTTCTAAGAGAGGAAATAAACTGTTAAAATAGGTAAAACAGATTAATTTCAGGAATGCAAAATGTACTGGAACCAAAAAGACAGGGCTTCTTGCCTGTGGTAACAGGCACTCAAAATTCTTTTGTACTCCATTCCAGACCACCACTGCATGAGCTATCTAGTGCTATTTGTGGCTGGATGAATCACAGGCAGAGCATTTCCCTTTATTTACCTGCATTTGGGCCTTCTTCATGTTGGCATTGACCACAGCTGCCATGTAGCTAAGAGCCGCCTCCCGCGTGTCCCCGTTGAGCAGGATACTGTGCAGGATCTTGAACAGCTCTTGCTGCAATTGCAAACAAACACCTCTCAGCATCACAGTCCTGCTTTCTGTTTGTCTGTATTTTTATGTTCTACAAAATCCACAAAACTCACTAAAACTTCTGTAATAGTCTCATTGCCACTTTTATATGCATATGTCAATTATGACATTAGTTAAACCAAAGACGTAAATATAAGAGCAAGTGCACACTACTAACACAGTATGTATTTACTCATCCTTTACCATGGTCTGTAACTCATGACTAACTGATCTGATATTTTCTGAATTGGCTTACAGCCTTAGAAAAATATTCGTAGCACTTTAATTTTTTTTCTCCAATTCATTTCAGCCGTATCCTGAAAGATTTGTGGTTTAAGACAGGAGCTAATTTTTTTAGATTATATTCTTCATCTATGTCAAGACAAAAACCATCATATATTATACTTTATTTTTAAGGAATGAGAATACTTACCCTTGCTAATTCCAGGTAATGTTGCAAGGACTGGCTAACAACCCGGGTGTTCTCAAGAGTAATGGCAGGCCCTGAGAAGTACTTTTCAACTACTTTGTTCTGAAAGCAAGATGAATATTGGCAAATGTATTGAAATGTTCTGGGGAAGTAAAAAAAAACCCTGACAACAAAAGAACCCCACCATGCTACTGTCAACATCCTTCTGTGACACTTACATCATCTTCAGCAAAGACAGACAGACTGAAGAAGGCTCCAAGGTAGGAAAATCTTTGCAGTTCTCTTCCTGCACCTGTGCTTAAAGATTTAGGCAACCACAAGGGCAAAGAGACAACCTAAAAATAGGAGAAACAGCAAGTTCTTCAAAGCTGCTGTGTCAGCCATCCTGCTTTGTCACCTTCCAGTGTCTGCCACAGACCCTGGAACCTCCAACACCCAGTCACGCTGGTGGCAAAATGGAAACATCTCCTCAGGATTCCAGCAACCCAAGCAACTGGTGTTTGTCCCAGTTTTAAAGGGTAAAGGACTCCCTCTACCAGCTTAATTTAAACTGTTGTTTTTCATGAAAGCTCTTGCTTAGAGTTCTGAAGAACATTATCAACAGGGATTGTACAACACCACCAAAATAAGTGACATGGTTCTTTTAACTTGAAAAAACTCAAACTTGGAGACACTTACCAAACTGCACATAGGATGTGTTTTCCCAAACTTGATTTCACAAAGTTCATATAGTGCCTATAAAGAAATCCCAGTAAAAATTACTTTTTTTGAGTAATTCTTAAGTAACCTGTCTGCAACAAACAAGCTTACTATGGCAAATTGCTGGAAGAGCAGAACCTTTCTCCCTTTATCAGTGGAAAAACTTCACATTCACAGTGAAGATGTCCAAAGAGAACTAAAGCACATCCTGCTTCCATTTTAGCTTTTACGTCTGCTCCAAGTTGTTTCAAAAAGCAAACATGTCTCACAGGATAACAAACTATTGCACTTATTTCAAGAATTAGCTGTGCAAATTGTTGTTTGCTCAGAACATGACAATGCCTGTGCTGGACTCCTGACCTGCCCCATTAAAACCAGTAACAATAATAAATAGAGCAATTGTTTAATCCATACACCAAGGCCTTTGTCTTCTGAATCAGAGTGGGAAAACGTCAAATGAACACAGAACCCAGGAACAAAGAATCCTATCCAAGATCTCCAGCTCACTTTCCACTGCAGCACAGAAAGAAGCAAGCAGTCATAACAGAGAATTCTGGAAACACAAAGATATTGCTGCCTGTCCCACTCGTCCTGTGTTACGTGTTCTCTGTCTTCAGTCATACTAGAGTGAGTAACTACTATTCCATCCTTTAGCTGCACACTGTGCCAACTACAGGTAAGGAAAACAGACTCATTTGCAAGTAGTACTTCTTTGCAGCCAATAGCCAAATTTATAGCGGTTCACAGACTGGGAGGATAACAAAGAGCAAGAAAACACAAAACCAGAAAAATTAATTTTTTTGCCAAGTACTGGAGTTTTACTTAGTCAGTTTGATTTGCAGCAGCCCAGTCCAGCTGATTTTCTTAAGTACAAATTAAATCTGAGATGCAACAGCCTTTTTTGGCATCATACACTGAGGATCCTAAAAGGATCCAAAGGTGTTAAGTTGACAATGCTCAATTTACCAAGAATCCAGCTTGCTCTTTGGTGGCCAAACATGCTTTGCAGAAGGCTGGTTTGTTTTGTCAATAAAAGCAGGAGGAGGGAAGCAGACCTAGGACTAAAGTATGAATTTTAAAGAGACTAAAAATAACCCCCTCAGCTTTTCAGCAAGGGAATATTAAGATATTTTTCTCAGTAGATAGACTCCAACTCAAATAATTTGCAGTGTAATGCAAACCATTTGAGTTTCCTCACATACACAAGTTGATTCTAAACATACAGTGGGTAAGGATATTGGGCGTTATTCCCCAGACTTAAACTGAGAGTTTATTGGGATTTTATAACCATCCACAGTATTCTAGTTATGCATGATGACATCCATACATTTGATTAATCTTATATAAGGCAATACACACAAACATTTGAGTAGTCCACTATACAAGCAGTCTTCATTAAGCTTAAAACATGATCGGCCTCACACTCCAGTTTATTTTTAACGTTCTTTGCACATCTCATGCCCCATTAATCTTCCAATAGAGTTTAATAGCAATCCACTAACCAAAAAGATCCCGAAAATGTTGAAGTGTTATCTGGCTTAGAATCTGCATGTTATCAGTGAACATAAAGAAACTGCTTCTAGAAATGGACAGTCCTTACCATAAGGGGATATTTAAAATTGTCACTATCAAGGGAGCACTCTTTGGAAGCCACAGCCAGGCCTTGTAAGATGGGAATAAAGATCTGTAAAAACACAAGAACACTTACTTTACTCAAGAACACGAAGCAACCAAATGTCTCTATTGCCATACAAAGCATGAAATGCCTGTTCATTCTTCAAATAGTTCATTCTTCTTACACAAAACAAAAACTGAGATTTTTTTTAATTTGTATCCGTTAAGCCCAAAGGCTTAAGAGAGTATTCAGAGCTAAAACCCAGCTTGTTTGCTATAGTCTAAGCAATGCGGTGTGGCTCCACTGAGCTCCCCGTATGTTCTCTGCAAGCAAGTTCTCTGTGTGTTGCAGACACAAACGAGAGCACAGCTTCTGTACAGGTGTCCAACAGCTTACTGCCCAAATGGGAAATACTTTATTTGTCTGTACTCTTGGGGCAATAATACAGCTCCAATCTTGCATGATGTGCAAGTTGGCAAAGATAATAAACAGCAGTCAAGGGTTGTTAGGAAAGAGGAAGTGACTTGGCAGGAACTTATTAATCAGAAGTAATTATACCCATCTAGTAAGTCCTAGTTGCACAGTCCTGACAACTACACCCTCACAAAATAAACCCACAGTAATTCTGCAACAACAACAACAGGAGTCCCACTGATTTTTAAAGTATATTGTGTTGCTCCTGTGAAGAGACAAAACAAATATTACTAAATCATATTCCAGAAAAGCACTATACAGGTGGCCATGCACTTCAGCTCCAGGAATGCTTCTCTTGTTCAGGGCAGGACCTCTAACACTTTTACAACTGCTTTTTTTCAGTCTTAAATGTTCCTTCAACAACATGAACCTCTACTAAAAGGAGTCCAGACAGAAACATAAATTATTAACAGTTACTTGCACTACACATAAAAATCATCTAATGTCATTCTTTGCAAAACTGGAAGGGTCAAATGCAATTTAAAAGGCCTCTTTACAGCCAAATCACACCATACTATGGGAGTGCTCATTAGAGATACCTGGATACTACAAATTATAAAACCATGTACTACAGCTATTTTTTACCTATGCCTTACCTGTTTGAACACCTCTTCATCCTGGTAAGTTGTTCTCACCAATTCTTGAATGAAGCCAAATGGGAGATTCCTACACAGCATATATGGTACCAGCAAAGACTGCTGCTGCAATGACCTTAATTTGTATTAAAAAAGAAATTAAAATCTAGTGATTAACTGCAGTAGTAATCACAGAAATGTCAGGGCAGTCTCATGCAAGGATGTGTCTGCAAGCACATTATCAATGTCTGGATACACCTATCCCCTTCAGAAGTAGCTAGTCTTGTCTGCTCAAGTTACTTGGGGAAAGGTTGCTCTCAAACAGATGCTGCTGCCAACATTACACTTCAGTTAACAAGGCTGGAAGAAAACAACAGCTTCTCTGTAGCAATTGGTTGTTCCTTCTACCTCCTCTAATAAAAAAAAAACAAACCCTTTATTAAACTCAACTGGTGAAGGAATAAAATTTTTTCAAACGTGTTTTTCCAGATTAAGAAAAGAACATAACATTAGTATTTTCTGAATTAATGCAGTCATTACTTTTAACATGACTTTTAACTGCTTCCTAGCATTTTGCTTCTCTTCTCAGTTCCTGATCCCCCATTTAAACTGTTCACATCACCTATTCCTCTGGAACATAATTCTCCTGCTCCAACAACTGATCTTCGTTTTCTTATCTAATCCTCAGAAGGAGGAAGGGATCCTGGGCCAGTCTAACTCTCATGGTTCCCAGCAGCTGGACTCACCTTGGCTGTGTTAAGGATCCCTGTAGCACCAAAGCAGCGTGTGAAATGCACTGGGATCGGATGTTGCTCAGTAACTGGCTAACTGTTGGCTGGCTACACATCTGATAAAAACAACTTGATTTTAATACAAGTCAGAAATTAAATACAGAACACACAGGAGAGACGACAAAGTTATTTGTGCAGTATAAATGTAACATGCACATTAAGATTAGAACTACTGCAGTTCAAACCTTCCAGATTCTATACAAATAGTGTTGGTTGGCTGTTTTTTTTCCCAGAAGCAAAAGCTTGGAGTAGAATACAGAACACTGACAGGGAGCTGGTCTCACAAAAACGTTTTACGTGGAATAAACTTGGATGAAATGCAGCAGATCAAAAGGGGAAGGATGACTTCTAAAAGTGCTTATTTAAGAGATATAAAATATAAGCATTGCTCAAATTTGATAAATTAACAAGAGTCAAAGGGCCCCAGTAAATTCAATACATCTACTTCTACAAAAAAGCTATCAAGAAGATGAAACGTACCTTTGGTGCTTTTCTCTCCTCTATTCCAACCCTGTCAAAACACTCAATGAGGTAGTTCAGCATCTCTGTCTCCTTACAATTTTCAATGGTGAAGTGGTCACTGCAGGAATCAGAAACACTTGAGCTGCCAGAGCCTCCCACACTTTAAAATACACAAAAAGCAGAAACAAAGTATTAGGTAGAGTTCTCCACCTGTGCACAGTCAAACGGCTCATGAACACTCCTCTGTCAATGCTCTGAACACTCCATCCCATCACACACATGACTCAGTGATCCAGGTAATTTCTGTGATAATTCAGGCATTTCTGTGATCTATGGAGAGCCCCCCACGTAACAGCTTGTCCAGCCCTGGAAGTTCAGAGCTGTAAATGCCTTATTAAATAAGTGCCTGAAAGTCAGCCACAAGGTGCATAACTGATGGGAATCAGTAAATCCTGGTTCCACAATGCAGCAAAGAAAACCAACAGCCTTTGAGTGGTACCTGACACACAGGACACTACAACCCTTCCATGCCACCGCCCAGAATGGCAGAAATGTCAAAATTCTGTTGACACCACCAAACCAAGGAGGCAGGAGCCTCCCACTGCTGAGGAGAGCCCTGGACTGACAGACACAACCATGGCTGCTGCTCTAAGGAAGAAGAGTCAATAAAACAGACGCAATACATCCAAGCTGCTTCTGCTTTTGACTCTCCCTCGTTCAACATCAGTTCATTTCAGTTCAGTAAAATACATCATTTCATTAATTAGCACAGCCTCGGTGGGGAAAAGAAAACACTGATATTGTAAACACAAAAACTAAACCCACAAAACCAAAACCATCCTTGAGATGAAAAAAATTGAAAAGTGAGAACAGACTCACAACTCTGAATCTCAGACTTGTTATCTCAACAAAATTCTTCTCTACATAACAGCTTGACAAAGCCAAGTAAAAGCAGCATCCTCATTTTGCAGAAGAGACTAAAGACAGGATATATTCACTTTATGTAAATGAAATCCAAAAACCAGTAGTTACTTGGATGGTCTGCTGTGATTCTCAAAGTCTGTGTACAGTCAGGATAGATTTGAATGAAGACCAATTTATAAGCCCCAGATATTAAACTGGAAAATAAGACTACTGGTTTTCTTAAATACAGACTTTTAAAAACATATTTAAAACTACAAACTGTCAGAACTGGAAATTCCTTTAAATTGTAAAATAATTTACATTTCTATAATTGAGCCATACTGGGAAAGGTTATTACTGTTCACATGCTGAGCTACCAGATGCTTAAGAAAGATAACATTCTAATAGCAGCAATCTCTGTTTGCAGAGAGATGTTTTCAGTTATTCAATTAAAACTAACCCATGTAAAACACAGCTCTGTTTGAACTAGTGCTCAGTAACCACAAAATCATGCACATGGGTTTTTTTAAATTGTTCTCTTTTTCAAACCTCTTGACTTCTCACATCCAGCTTTTAAAAGACTTTTAAGAGCATAAATTTATATGAAAACCTACTAGTTCTACGGTCATTCTGCTAAAGATTTCCTTGCACAATAACTCCAACTATTCTAACACAACGCTCACACATCCTTCACACACGTTGAATGCCTTGGTGTTTTCAGCATGCCAGTTGTTGCATAGTTGTACAGCCACTGTGTTTATATTCCAGCAATTTACTGCTGTCTGCAAAAAGCCAGGACAATAAACACACCAAAACCCCAGAAGTACAGCAGAAATCCTATCCAGAGCTTGGCAACTCAATCCAACACTTGGACTGAGTCACCAACAGGATAAAAACTAAACAAAACAGTGGGGAAAATAATCCTAAATTCCACATACACAAAAGCCCTCCTACAGCTGTGTTATCAAGTTCACTCCCCTCAAATCAGACCACAGTAGAAAAGAGGAGTTGGTACCTGGAAGGTGCATGTTAACCCCTGTCCTCATTTTCCAGTCTTTCACAGGAAAACATGCACAGGATGTACCAGGGATTTCAAATTACAGCCACGGGCAAATACTATTCCTTCTACTCATACAGCCCAAGAGAAGCTCCACTCAAACATCATCTCAGAACCACGTTCATTAGGCCTAGAAGTCTGTATGATGCCCATTTCCCTTAGTCATGTCTCCAAAGGAGAGCTGACTAACTGCACTCATTACACATTTACACGCCTACTTAACGAGCGGCCAAGTCACAGCCTGGGCTTCAGCTGCTCCCCAAATTACTCTGAAGATCACTTGACACTACACAGGCTGTTAGTTCCTAAACAACCAAACATGCAGGTTACATTCTCTTTCTCCAATACCTGGACCCAAACTGGACACAAGACAAATCATCGTCTTCATTTTCTTCATCACTACTGTCCTCAGACACATCAGAAACAGCAAGAAGGAGGAGGGAGAAAGGATTGTCGTATAAACTACCACAACAAAAATGGAAAAGGCCATCAGATTTTTTAAGCCAGAAGAAAAAGTAAATGGTAGCTTTTCTTTTTAGGTCTGTCAAAAATCATCTCCTCTAAACATGCAGACAACAGGTTAGTAAAACTAGGACCATACTAACATGCTCTGTTACCAGGTATCATAAACACCACACATTTACAACCCAAAAACTGAAGAAGAATTTTTGAGACTAAATAAAAATTATGGCTGAATGGAATGTTTAGACATGACTGAATAATAAATATTACAATTCTAAGCTAATGACTTAAAGCCATCACAAAACCTTCTGTGTTTGTTTCTCCCTCCTGCAGGAACAGCCAAGAGAGGAAAAGCAGTGGTACTTAGCCTGGGCACTCTGAAATATGCTGATCTGTAATTTAAATCTATGCACCAGGGAATCAAATCCAACCCAGTCCAGCAAGTAACATCATTCAACAAATTAACTAAGGCCCTACTGAGAAAACTGATTATGAAGCGGGAGTTTTATGTGGTTAACCATCCAGCAGCAGCAAGTGAACAAAAAGCTTATAGTTTAAACGGAATGGATCTATGAAGAGGAAGAAATTAAAACCATACTGCTACCTTTAAAGTAATTACATCACACCTCAAATGCACACAAGCAGGTCAAAGACACCTGGTTAGCAAATCAAGGTATTAACACAAAGCCAAAGGCAGAAATCAGCTCGGGGTGAGTAGGGTGAGCCGAGCACAAACGAAGCTCCTCCACAGCGCACGCTGTTGCCACGCCCTGCAGAGCACACAGCAAACACACTCTGCTCTTGTGCAATACCTAGGAGCAATCCTGCTCTGCAGGGAAGGACGCCTGCGCAAGGCACCGGCTGGAGCAGCAAACCCAGGCGGAGCCACGGCCGTGGGCCTGTGTCTGGATGTGATGGCTGGCGTGGCTGGAGGGCCAGCAGCCACGGCTGCAGGGCTTGGAGAGGTGCTTGGGATGCAAATGCTCGGGGAGCGTGGGCTGGCAGGAGCAGCAGAGCCTCCAGAGTGGGCCACGGGGTACGGGCGGTACCGCGGAGAGCAGGGCTGCGTCCACGAGGGGCTGCCTGCTGCCAGCTGGGGGCTGCCACAAATGGGAGCCACTGCTGGGGGGGCAACTGAACTGGCTGGTGGGGTAAGAGATGAACCAGTCATTGGTACATAGCTTGTGAAATTGGTAGGAGGAGCTGGACTAGTCCCATAGAGACTAAACCAGTTACAGGGGAAAAAGAAAAAAAAAAAGCAACAATTTAGGATATGCAGAAAAAGGGTGAAAAATATTAAACGAGCAAGAGAAGTTCTTGCCCTTCTGATGACTCTTCAGCAATATTTTTGCAGCTCACACACATTATTCTTTTCTACTGTGTTGAATAAAACTATGTCACAATCTACAGATTTTTAAAAATCATGGCCTTTGTGGTGCAAGTTAGGGATACTTCTCAGCAGAAAACAGTTATATGGCTTGAATCTACCAAATACATGCCTAGCCATGGCAGTGTAATCAAAAAGGGTGAAATGGAGAGACACTCACATGAAAAAGAGTGAAAAACTTTAAAAATCCATTCTATTTATTGTTCTTGGGACACTTCTATGCCCTTTTCTCTCTTCTAGTCTAGCAATCAGTATTCAAGTGAAATCAGCATTCAGTTACAATCAGAAGTCACCTGGATAACGAGCTGGAACCAAAGGAGCCCACATTACAGAACATGGGGCTGCTTCCAGGGTTGGAGCTCATATTTAAGATCAGGCTTCTGTCAGGAGAGCGGGCAGCCGCAGCGATGGGCTGGGAGGTGGCTGTCAGGCTGGCAAAGGGGTTCTCATCCCTTGCCTGGGTAGACATCATCAGCACTTCCATCAGAATCTGCCCAATCAAGTCCTTAAAATCTGAAAACACTGATAAGAAGAAGAGAATCAATATCCTCACCTCTGTCTTCCTCTACACAGGAGGCAGGTGTAAACATTAGCAGAGAAAAAAAAGGACAGAAACAGACTTCTATGAATTGGCAAAAACAACCCACTGACACATCTGTAAATATCACTGTCTATATTAACCTAAGTTCTGGAATTACAGCTACACAAAAATACAGCCTTTATGGAAAATACAGAAGATCATAGACGACCTAATGCTCCTATAGTTAGCTACTAAAGTTGTCTTGTGTGTTGGACTCGTATTTTCCCACCCTGCTGTTGAGCTGGGCAAGTTGTGTCAAAGAAAGGAAGACAAAATATGCACATCCCCACACACATAAAGTAACAATCATTTTGGTCATATCCTACAGCTAACGTAGAATATATAGTCTGTTACATAAAATAATCAGGAATTTTTGGCTTAACAAATTAACTGCTAGATGTCTACTATGATGGAAGACAATCCTTTAATTCACTAAAACATTTTTGAAAATAATAAACTAAAGCAGGAATGTGCTCCGGATCAGCAAATTAGTTTGAGAACAAAAAAACACAACCAACAAGAGCAGAGCAAGTGATTAAAACAGGAGCTATGAGCCATCAGTCCCACATTCCTGCTCCAAGATTCCATTTCCTGCTGCATCTGCTGACAGATGTTGAAATTGAGCAAAGAGCACAAGTAGGTGGCTCTGGTATTGCAGCAAAGGGATAAAAAGGTAAAAATACAGAGTGGGGAACATGCCACTCGACAGAAACAACCCCGCCAGTGCCTCCTGCTCAGGTACCCACCTTCCTTTGGGTTCTGCTTGAACTGGGCAGAGAGTGAATTCAGGAAAATAACGTCTCTGTCTCGGTCCTTCCACGAGACCCTGAAGATCTTACAGACCAGCTGCAGAGCTTGTTCCTCCGACACTTCCGACCCCGACAGAGGCTCCTGGGGAACAAAACAGCCAACATCTGATTTGCACTTGTATTAGTCCACGTGCAATCAAGTACAGGTCTTCATTAAGCTGCTCAATGGCAGATTTTGTGTAATCATAAAGGAATATTGATACATTTGACAAAATTTGGAGAAAACACCTGAAGAAACACAAGGGAGGCAGAAATAACAAAGACAGCTAATGAGCACTGCAAGCTTTGTGGCAGAAACTTCACTAAACTGATGTCCTATTTCTTTATGGCTCTATTTCACATGGGCCTTGAAATCAAATGACAAAAAGGACAATTTGAGGAGTCGGTTAGAGCTTTGTAATTGCTTTCTTTTTCTACTTTAAAGGGTTCTGCCAACTTTCTAAAACTAGATAGCTAATTCTTACAGATTTTCTTTTAATATCTAGAAGAAAATCTTATCGTACAACATTACTCCAGCACACATAACATACACTTGAAGCAGCACTTTGTGAGTGGGCCACCACATGCTACACAAATAAGATGCAACAATCTTCACAGTTGCTTAAAAATATTTCTTCAGGTCTACTGTGAATTTAAGAATTGATGTGGGCATTAATAGTTTACTTTGCTGTAGGACATCAAACAAATTATTTTCTTCAGTTTTCAAATATCTTTTATAAACCAATTTGAGACATCAAAATACAGCTTTGATATTGGAAGTTCTGACCTTTTTTTTCCCCTTCGCACAAATTTTAATGAGAAAATGCAGCAAAGAAATTGTTTGCAGATGACACCTAAGGGTTGGTTCCAGGATTAGTTCCATCCTCTCAAAAGCACGTGCTCAGTACATGGAGGTAACTGAGCTCACACCTCCCCCAGGCAGAACAACCGAGGCTCACCTTGTCTGTCAGACTCCGCTTCTCCCTGCGATCGTTCTCATCAACCTCCATGTTCTCAATTCCTGAATCCACATCTACCTGGGACATACTGCAAGTGGAGATAATAGAAAAAGCCCATTAACTTGTGGAAAGTTGTAGACAGTCTTCTGTAAGATGCTGACTGAAAGAGTTTCCCCTTAAGCAGATGCAGCAAAGAAAGCAATGCACAAACAGCAATTAAAATCACTCGTTGATAAATGTTTCTCATGCTACATTTGAGTTCTAAATTTTTTCAGAAGGCAATACAAACTACAGAGCTATCTCATCCCACAACCTTTTTCTTTTAAATAGAATCCTGAATTATCCCCACCAGACACGCTCATCTCTTAATGTCTCAGATAATGTTTAGTCTTTTACCACTTTAGGTCAGGAATTCCCATTAAAACCAGGCTAGAAAAAGCATTACAGTGGTCTAAGCAGTGTATGATTTCTAAGCATTAACCTATTGTATTAACACAGCTCGGAGGGAGAAAGGGCAGAGCCTTGTCCTGTAAGAGGTTTGAACACCAGCATCGTGCCATATCTGCCAGCTGTTACAAGCTGCATTTTTTACCTTTTCTCACAGGAGACACTATCAATGTCCATGCTCTGAGACCGAGAGAGGGACTGAGATTGGGTTTCAAGGCTGTTTGATGGAGAACTGCTGAGGGAACTCACTCCTTCGCTGCTCTGGCTTCGGTGGGCTACTCCTAGAGAAAAGGCACCACCAAGATTACTGCTACAGCAGTGAGAAGGCATTACACATTATTTGGATGGAAAAGGAGAGGAAATACTGTTTTTCAACCCATCTCTTAACCATTCCTGACAGTGTATTAGGAAATAAAAGTTAATAACCACATTTGACTACAGATAATATTTTCTACCTCCCCTTGCAGCAGCAATGTAGGAATGCTTACCTGCATTAAACAAAGAACAAAGATCAACTTGCATCCATGAAGTGCTCAGAGATTGACTCCTATAAAAACTGATCTCTTAAAAGATTGCTCTGTCTACTGCCTTAAGACTCTGCCAGAGCCCCTCTACAGACTGTTCTATCAGAACAAGACTTAACACTGGGCCACTACAATGCAGTTACATCATCAACTATAAAGGGGCAACAAATATTCCTTGAGTTCTTCATCTCTTCTCCTCCCAATGAAAATCTAACTAAGTCAGTGGACAGAAGAGACCAGAGCAAACAGGGCTCAACCAGGGCAAAGGACTGCATTGTTCTGCATTCCCTTGGGCTCTTACTCTTATAGCCAGGAAAATGTACTTTAACAGTGATGCTGCAGCACTCATCAACAGTCCTCTCAACCGTACCTATCATCTTTTCACACATATCTTCCAGAATTTACTTGCATCTGTACTTTGCTAGATCAGGTACACAATAAAATACCTGACACCTGAAGTTCTAGTTGTCACTGTTAACACTGGTTTTAGGTTCTCTAAGGTATTTTCAAAATACATACAAAATAATGACGTTTTCCATGAAATTGATTCCTATGTCTGATCTCACCATGACAGGCAACTCCTCAGAACAATGGATGCTTACAAGGACACTATTCTGCTGGAGCTGCTCTCTGTGTGTCCAAATGAATTAAAATCCTCTGCATTCACTTTAGTCTGCTGCTGAAAGGAACTGCTGCAAACCACACAGCATTAGCTGAGTCTTCATTTATGCTACATAAACACAGAAGATAAACTGTTATGAATAGTTTTTTTCCTGATCCATTCCCCAATTTAACCTTGTTTCTTACCCTGATGTGAAAAAGACACACATTAAATTGCTGCACAAATGGCACTGCAGGAAGCAAACACTAGAAACTCCTGCTTTGGCTCATCAGCCAATCCAGACAGAACAGTCAGGTCCTGTCCTGGGGAACTCATAAACCAGAAATCTCCAAAGTCTTCACTGTCTGAGCACTTCAAACCGTTATAAACCTGTCTGCCAATACCTGAGCATTTCTACTTCCAGGTACACGTTTCCACACCTCCTGCTCTGCTGGCAGTATTGTTTGTCCAGTTGTGCCCTAGGATGGATAAGGACCTCCGCTGTTTGAAAATTAAACATTTACTCTTCCTGGGTTAGTTTTCACTTGTATTAAGCCCATGATTCCCCTCACCACACAGCTGCCACAGACAGCAGAGGAACAAGTACTCCTTTCAGCAAGAGTCAGACCTCAGATGGATTAAAGCAGTCATGTAACCACGGGCTGAGGGAACACAGCGAGTGAACTCTGTTCTTAAAAAAAAAAAAAGTCACCTCCACCTCTGGGATTACACCTTTAATCATGACGACAATACAGAGTGTTAAATTCCATCTGCAATGAGTTTATCTCAGGAAATGCTTTTGATAGCTTTTCTCTGTCCTGCTTTGGATGCAAGGAAACAAAACAAGCAGGAAGGGGTCACTTCTAGGTATTTCTGAATAGTGCTGTAATTAAACTACAAGATTTCAGCTTGAAAAATACTCTACTTGCCAAAGGGAAAACCGGAAAATTCAAGAAGCAAATAAGTAAATGCTAATGAATTCTGCAAGCTCATCAAGGAGCATCGGAAAAATGTTATTTCTACTTAACTATTAGAAATCATACTGAAAACCTGGTTAGAACCATCTTGACACTTGTTTTAGGACTGTTTTGAGAACCTCTCAGCTTAGTAACACAACATGCAAAACAATTTAAGTTTTCAGATAAAAATCACAATACTGGAAAACATGCCAATTTGTCCTGATTTCTAAGTCAGATAATTTGAAATCAAAATTAATTCCTGTTAGGTCAAATGTAGTATAAATACATTAATTTTGTCTTCAGCTCTCTATAGAGCAATCTTCCCAAATTCCCCTGCTTGCTGCATTCATATGATTTTAACAGATCAGTTATTTGTTGCATCTTCTGAAATAAATACAATTTGTAAATATCACACTTGTATTCCCTCCAGTAAACAGTGAAATTGACAAAGTAATACAAAGCAAAAAGCAAATACTTCATTTTTATATCGACAATGCCCAGTCACAGCTTGCTATTTTTAATTGTGCTGAACACTTGCAACTAAGGATCAAAAATTAACTTGAGACTGATTTTTAAAATGTACCTAGAAACCAATCAATAGAAAGTGTGTTGCAAGACTTGGATATTCCTGTCTCCTTGACATATCTTTTCCATGATACCGTGTAATAATAAACTTTATTACAAACTTTGTCAATCTTTGGTAACCCATATTGTAAATGCCGTGAGTTTACTCACACCTGGAAAACAACAACAATAAATGGAAAGCCACGTATTACTTGGAAGATTAAAACAAAAAAGTATCTTCATTCACGGTTTTGCAACATTTGTTTCTGAAAATGACTTTCAGCAAGAGCAGCGGGCAGCAGTACCAGCCGTAAGGAAAGCGCACAGACACCGATGAGCACACCGGGAGCTGCCAGCCTACCTGACGCCCCGATGGGAGAGGTAGCTGGGGTCATGCTGTGCACATTGAGGCCCAGGCTGTGCGAGGGCCCGGGCGCCGCGCCCGGCGGCCCCGGAGGGGTCTCTCTCTGCGGGGACGTCAGCGGCGTGCTGGGCTGCGACGAGGAGCCTCCGGCCAGCCGCGCCAGGCGCCTGCGACGGATCTGCGGGAGAGAGAGAACCCGAGTGAGTGATCCCTGTGCCGCACGGCCATCCCTCTGCAGCTCCGGCCGCTCCTCCCAGCGGCGCTGGCTCTGCAAACGCAAACCCTGAAGCCTCACCTGAAGCCCGCTCAGCGGAGCTGGGCCGGCTACCCTTCCTTTGTTCCGTGTCACAGCACTACAGGACCCTCTACGTTCACATTTTAAGCGTGTATTTGCTGCCTTGGAGAACCATTTGCACCGGGAATGCTGTGTTTGGCCCTGAGGAGTTGTGTAAGACCAGTTTAACGTTTACCGCTCGGCGGTTTCAAAACCTGCAATAACTCCTCCCCATTCACTTTGGCATTTGACAAACGGCGTCAATGTGATAAAAGGGACAACATGAATGTGACCTTTGCTTTAATTTCACACCCCATGATACCAACAAACCCTGCTAGACAAGGTCCAGTTGAAAGCTATTCAAGACCACCACTGTCCAAATTAATCCAAAACAGAACTGCAACACCAAAAACATTCATCCTGTGCACTGGACAGAAGCACCTTGTCAAGTAAAGACAGAGTAAAACACATCCTCTTATCAGCTAGAGGCATTCCATCACAAAGAATTTTAAAAACAGTTTTTGCATGTTACTTTCAAGACAGAAGCATCTGCCTTCAAAATCCAACTACAGAAAACTGTTAGGAACCTACGTTTTAAAAACGGTATATGAACACGTAAAACTAATATTATACCTGAGAAATAAACAGACAAAATAAAACTTAGAAAACTACACTTTTAATGCTTCAAGCTTCATATAAATAAAAAACAGAAAATAAATTATTTATTATCACAGGCTGCCTCACAGGAACTGCACCCAAAGCTTACATCCTTGGCTTGAAACAGGCCCAAAAATAAAAGTATCATATTTGACAATGTCAACTCCCTGCAAAAATCAGCTATTCCTGTTTTTTTCTTTGTATTATGACAATCAAGCATTGCACACAACTTAAAAGTTTTCATTTTTGCTCATAGTCCTAAAGAACTGCCAGGCAACTGAAAGAGTGAACAAAAGATTTGTGTCAAGTCAATGTCTACACTACATTGCTGTATCATTTAATGGCCTGTGAAACCTACTCCAACAGGAAGAAGAACAGATCAAATTAAATCAGACTTCAAAAACTGTGGGAAAACAGTGTCTGGAACTACATCTCCCTCCACGACAGGTGTCACCACATGAACATGGAAGGCAGCTAGATTTTTTAAGACTACAAAAAAATAGCTATGAATAGAATCTCTAATCCTTCCTCCTTGACAAGTAAAATAGGGGAGCTTAATGCAGAAATAAATTGTTCAGCTTTGCCTTTAAGTAAAAGTAACACATACTAGGGTCTCCCTCTTTTTTGTACCTCATATTTCAGTTATTCAGTTTTTCATCCAAGTGCTTATCAGAAAAAACTCCAGAACTTCCTCAGCCCTCAGAGGTATAACTGAGAAAATGTCAGCTACATATCTGAATCCAAATTAAGTGTTCACAGCTCACAAATACAAAATACACACACAAGCACTCCATATATGCACCAGTGTCTAAAAGAGAAAGATGATTTACTTTTCTTGCATTTTATATAATTAATGTGACATGGAACTCTTCCACAACTGCTCACATTAATGCTTGCCCTGTATCCTCAGGCTGAAGAGCAGGAAGAGGAGGGAAGATGGGCTTTATGCTGAGGGCACAGCTGGGGACTCAGGAGAAAAGGGACAAAGAGACCCCAGCCTGCGACCTTCACGGAACACAAATACCACGTCAGAAGTGTGGGAGCTCCCTCCAATTAGCCTGTTCCCATTTCAGACTGAATGACTCCCCAAATTACCCTGCAGCAGCACAAAGCTGGGGGTTTAAAATAATGTTTCAGGGAAGTTTAGGGTGTTTGAATAATCCCCAACCCTTGATTTCAAGAGTTGAGCCAGTGCCTTATGACAAAGCTGTTGTGTGTCATTATGTTACCTAATAGTGACAAGGTTTTCAGTCCTAACTATTACATGGGTACTACTTCCTCCACAGCCCATCTTCCCACAGAGCACAGATCGGGAACACACAGTTTAAAAGCCTAATTTACAAACAAAACAAAATAAACAAACAAAAACTAATTGGACTAATGAGAAGAGCACATTGCCTCTTAACTAGTACAGTCTAGTACAGTTTTGCTGGACACATCTGGACTACATCCATAAAGAGCAGTTTTCAGAAATACATTTTTGATCTAAATGGACTTGGTAAAAGCTGTCAACTGCATGCCCCCCAACAAAAAAAAAAAAAAAAAAAACCAAAAAACCACCAAAACAAAACAAGAAAAAAACCACACAAAAAGAGCACCCTGCTAAAGATGGTTGACTGGTAATTTAATTTTGCACCAGGTACTAAAGATACAGCCAGGAAGGTTAGTCCCTCAGGCTCACACATTCCCAGTTAAAAACAATCTGCATCAGTATCTGCTATAGTGGCAGCTGCTTAGTGAGACTCTAAAGAAATTTCCTATTCAACCATAATGTAGAAGAGTTCCAAATCTGTACAATAAAGGGTAACTTGAATTGATAGCTTTATTTTTCTTGCACTCATTAGAGCATGTTAAACTACTTTAAGAAAAGCTTCATTTTTCTGGTGATAGTGGTCATGTTCTACGCTCAGAAAGTGCTACTCAGAAATCACCTACATGCTGGAAGATGACAAACTCACATCATTCTTTCCCACTTTATGCTACATTTAGCTGGATTCTGCTTTTTTTTCTGTGAAGTCCTTGTTCTCATCTTGTGCTACCTACTGTGCTAAAACTCACATACTAGAAAGGAAATTTCTTCTTCCCCCCTCCAAAAAATTTTACTCTGGTCTGTAATGAATTACAACTTCTAGTGCACTAACAAAGTGAACACTGAGAAAATGTCAGCAAGTGACACTGTTAATAGGAGGGGAAAATATCTTCTTGAAACTAAAATATATGTATGACCAATTGTGTATCTCTTCTCTTTAAGCTGCAACCCGTTAGTGTTATACTTAATTATGGTTTGATAAGAGAAGATAACCTTATCTGTGAGAGCCTTGCAATTAAACTGCTGTTAAGTGTTTTTTCACCTTCAGTTATTGCCTGAGGAAAAAGTCTGAGTCTGAAGAAGTCACGCACAGCATATTTCAGAAGGTTATTTCTCAGTGTAGTCTGATCCAGGCCCACCGTGCCAAATAACAGCAAAGTGGAGATGTGGAGGAATATTGAAATCAACTTGGCTCTGACGTTCCAGTGAGTGATCCATTAATAACAAGAAATGACACCGTGGCTCTGCTAAAATAATACAAGATTGTCACAAGCAATCACCTAAAGAGCATTTGGTCTGGTCCTTGCTGAACTGGACAAGAAGGACATGGAAAAGTCACTGGAGACAAACATTTGGCAAAAAAAGGTGGATGAGTCCTCCCTGGAGGACTCCTTTCCTGCAGCCTCAGATCCGTGATGCAGAGGTTGATGATGTCACTAATGTGCTGAGGCAGTCACACAAATAAGCCTACATAGGTTAAATAATTCTGAAATTAATCATAAAACACCTCAGGATCAGGGCAGTTTAACAATGACATCTGCACGTACACAAAGCACTCGTGGAATCCACCTGTAAAACTGGAGATCCTCTGTCACAGCACCAGTGTCCCATCCCACCCTCCCAAAACAGGAGCTGCTCTCCTTTGCTCAGTGCTTCCACAGAGCAGGAGCACCTTCACCGAGTAAACAGCACCAAGTTTTTCCTCCTAGATCATGATGCAACACAGCAGGATTGCTAAATCGTGACAGTCAACATCATCAAAAACATCCCAGCTTTTTGGAACACAAATCTCAGTGACAACAGCAGCCATCCTACAATCCACCATAAGATACGGACAGAAGAAAATAACTTCTTTTGATCCTCACTGGAATACAAGTACAGCACTCAGCCTGTACTGCAGCAGGTCCAATACAACACATTTTGATTTCAGGATTACACTGGGACACTGGGAAACTCCCTGGATCCTGGTATAATATAGGCAGGACATAATTAATTTGGAAATCCTCTAATATATGGGCAAAACTTAAGACCTTATTCTATATTAAAATACCAAGGAAAGCAGCATCATTTAAAAGAAAGAAACAAGGAGCAGTTCACCCTATTGTATGTGAATAGAATATATACATTATAAATAGATGTTTGTCAATTACAGCATAACCCCAGAACTCCTCAGTGAAAGACTAAAACCTTGAATAAATAAAAAAAAGAAAATCAAAGGCAACACTGTAAAACTGACAAACCTGATTCAAGCTGCTTCAAGAAGAAATGATACTAAAAATAAGACCACAAACACACCCATCTTGCTTCTCAGCAAAGAGTCTAAGGAAGCAAAATCTTAAGTCCTTTACTATGTTAAAAGGTTGGGTGAAAGAACACATAAACGCTTAGTACTGGACACAGAGAGGGAACGCGCTGCAGACAAAGGCTACCTAGCAGATGGAAGCAGAGAATAAACAATTGACCAGGAGAGCAGCAGCCCCACGGCCGAGCCGAGGGGTCGCGGCTCAGGGACAGCCCGGGGACAGCAGAAGCGAGAAAAACACGGAGCACAGACACGGAGCGAAGGCAAAGCTTTTCAGGCCGGTTCCCCGCACACCCTCGGGTCCGAGCGAGGCCCGGCGCCCCCTCCCCGCGGCCCACCCGGCCCCAGGCCCCGGCCCCGCGCACTCGCCTCGTCCGCGCTCAGCTCCTCCATCGCCTTCCTCTTAATGGTGCCCGGAGGGGGGGCGCGTTCCTCCGCCCCGCCGCGGGGCCGCTCCGAGGCAGCGCTCTGCTGCCGCCGCTGCCCCCC
>VXBU01017050.1:617625-627679 GCA_013400315.1 Bombycilla garrulus | reverse complement strand
CGGGATGTCCCGGTGTGGGGACGGGATGTGGCGGCTGAGCGGCCGGGATGTTCCGCTGCGGGGCCGGGATGTCCCGCCGGCCGCGGGCCCTCTGTCCTCCCCGGGACGATCCCGGGGAGCGCGGGGTTTCTCTCGGGAGCCCTGGTTCTCTGCAGCCGCTGGTGCTGCTCAGACACCGGCACCAGGGCTGTCTCCTGAACAGCGTTCCAAGGGGCCGCTGAAGAGTCGAATCTATTGTTTCATTTAGCGGGGCCTCTGTATTTCAGTAATTGCTGCTCGATTTGACAGTCGCTTGATTTTATGCGCTGTAGCTGTTGGAGTTCTCTGGTGAGCTGCCTCTTGCTGTGAAGATAATTCTGCGCACCCAACCTGGCATTTCTGTATTTCCACTGCAAGAATCTCCGGGTGTTGTGATTAAACATTCCATCAGCAAGATGCTTTATAATATTTAGAGCATTTAAAATACGTTTTAAGTTGTTGATACAAACAATAAAATGTACTTTCTCTTAGGAGTGTCATGTAAAAACAGCATTTTCATGTGAAAACAGAAAATGGCTTCAAGAGGAACGACAGAGACTACTAAACTAAAACAAAACTTGGAGGAGCAGTTGGACAGATTAATGCAGCAACTTCAAGATCTGGAAGAATGCAGGTAATAAAAACAGTTGCTTTCCTCTTTTTTATTGTCAGTGACTGTACAACCACGCGGTGACTGGGAGGGGGGCATGCCCCAGCAATGCAGGAGCTGCACAGGAGCTGAGAGGGCCAGAGCAAAGCAGCATGCAGAGATGGGAGCTCCTCAGTGCTGCCTGCAGAACCAAGCTCCATGGTGTGGCCCAATGCCCTTTGCTCCATGGGATGTCTCAGGTTTAATCTGTGAGTCAATGTGTCTTCTTGGGTCCTCTCTAGGGAGGAGCTGGATGCAGATGAGTACGAAGAAACCAAAAAAGAAACTCTAGAGCAGCTAAGTGAGTTCAATGACTCCCTGAAGAAGATTATGTCTGGAGATATGACTTTGGTGGATGAGCTCAGTGGCATGCAACTGGTAAGGATAACGTGTTGCTAAAAAAGTTCATGTTCTGCCTGGAGTTGATGAAACAGCAGATAGATACAAGTGATTCACTATAATTTTTATGTGAAATCTAGATCAATTTTTTTTTATAATTTAACACACTTATGTATGTAAAAAACTTGGATAGGTGTCTTCATTTTAAAAGGGAAAAAAAAAATTAATTACAGCCTTAACACTGTAGGAAATTAAGACCTGTATAGTAACAAAAAGTTTCACAGCTCTTTCTCAGTCTAATTACATTAATTAGAGGATTCTTTAAGCCCTCCATAAAGGTGTGGGTTTTGGGGTTTTTTTTTTTTTTTTTTTTTTTTTTTTTTTTTTTTTTTTTTTTTTTTTTGTTTTTTTTATTTCACTTCCACAGTTTTGAAAAAAAATATCAGCTCTCTGTATCAGATGATGCAATCAGATAATGCTCTCCAGCACTCATGAATCTCATCCTGCTGCTGTAGTTTGTGATTCCTGTTAGCCCTGGTCGTTCTTGCTCTTCTCCTTGCAGGCAATACAAGCAGCCATCAGCCAAGCATTTAAAACCCCAGAAGTGATTAGAATGTTTGCAAAGAAGCAGCCCAGGCAATTGAGGACAAGGCTGGCAGAGGTGAAGGCTTCTGTTTTACTGCAAAAACTGTTTATTTGAGGCAAACTGATTCAAATATGTAATAACTGCAAGGAAAGCACTGAGTGTGCTGGAAAACTTGATCGTAAAGTCCAAAAGAGATGGAGAAGTTTTCTTTCAGAATTTGTTCAGTTTTAAATGTTTATTGAGGTAATGGGGACAATTGTGTATTTCTTGAATTATCTTCTATCTTCCTGCTTCAAAGCAAAAATAGAGTAAAATAGAGTGATAATAGAGTGAACTGAAGAAACTGCAGATACAAAGTCTGTGATTGTGCTAAGGGCTGGAGAGTGCACTTGATGTTTCAGAGATCTAAAATGAAGATCTGGATAAAGTGAAATCAAGTGTGATTCCTCCATGTGCCAGTGATGTGTGAATAAATGATTTTAAATTCTTATCATTCTTTGATAAAAAGATATCCAAGTTTGGAGAAATCAAGTAAGTTAAGGTTAGGAATAAAGAGTATTTGCTGAACATTCAGAAAAAACTTCACAGACATCTTTTAAATCATAGATATTTCTGTCCCTTACTGCTGTGGGTCCATGATTACTGATGGTATTTTTAGGCTGTTGCATTTCTCATGCTCTTGTGTTGGGTGAAATAATGGGAAGCTTATATATTTTACTTTTTTTCCCCCTGGTATGCAGATGGACAGAGACTTAATGGTTGGGAAGTTGCCACGAGACCTGTACACCCAACAGAAACTGGAAATCCTGACTGCCCTCAGAAAGCTTGGTGAGAAGGTAAGGGGTTGGTGTGATAGTCAGATGAATAGAGTTTTCTGCCTATTTAGGAGGAATTAGAAATACTTAAAATAAGAAATTACAGTTTTATGAGCAAACTATAAAATGCAACTTGCTATTATATTACATAAATGTCCTTCCATTTTAATGCCAAACTTTCTGAAGCTGAACATGTATGAAATAGTTTGGTACCTTTCTATAAGGCTGTTTCTACTTTTAAATACTTCCTTTGGTGGGCTGTATGCATGAATCACACACCAGCTGGCACAAGGTGATCGTATTTATAAAAGCTACAAAACAAGTCTTTCACTGGATATCTACCACCAGTGCTTCAGGAACTATTCAAGGTCTCTGACATGTATCCAGCTTCACTTTTGTAGTGTTGATTATGTCTACCTCTGGGTATGAGATAAAGAAACCGGAGAGATGAGTGATAAATTCAGTGTTGCCCCAGTGAGCCATCAGTGGCAGAAGAAGCCCTGGGTTTGCCACCAGAGGGAGGAAGAGAAGTCACTACTCTTTGTGAATGGTGTATGAAGAAAATGGGTTGCTGTGTATCTCTGTATTAAGCTTTTTTTAGGAAATTAAGAAGTGTTATAGAAAAGATCAAGTGCAGTACTTAAAGAAGTTGCAATCCAAGTAGTTTCCAAAGCAAAGGCTTTCCCTCACAATGTTTTATTGCTTGACTGTCAGAGGAAGAGATGTTTTGCGAATATGTAAAGGCTAGTTAAGATTGCATGAAGCTATCTAATCCTCTTGGAATGAGTTCCTTGGACCACAACCACTTCACTACACTCTGACCTATCCTCTTAATCTTTTAAAATGATCAGTAGCCTGCTGCACGGAGGGCTTGCTAGGACAGCAGTCTCACTTCTGTTCAGGATGTGAACAATGACAGCAAATATTGCATGTTTGTCTGCACAACATTGCAAAATGTTAAGTAGCTGTATGCTTGCTTACAAAGGCAGCAAAGGCAGGTAAGTAATACATTTTCCTTCATTCCAGCATCATCCTGAATGTCTGTACCTGATTTTTGTATTTCTATTAAATAAACTGACGCAAACACTGTGAAGAGTTTGACACACATGCTTTGCTGTAATAAAGATGTGTATCTGAGGCTAATTAAATGAGTGACTTTTAACTTAGAATATCTGAACCTTCCAAATGTAGGTTACTGCTTCATTATTATAAATATTTTATGGGCATCTGTCACAAGGCATCAGAGCACACACATAAAAGTAAAATATACATGGGGAAATGTCACTTTAAAGGAAGAGAACCATTTCTAGGTCATTGGCTCTTATGGTCAAAGCTGGCCGTGACTGCTTTTTTTTTTTGCTTTCCTCAGTAGATGATAGGAAGTAAGCTTAGATCTTAGTTCATTACTATATTGACCATGTGACAAAAAAAGTTATTGACACCTTGGCATAGTTTAAGTACACAGGTACAGTGTGACCTTTTAATGAAAAATGATCACTGGAAATCAACTTAACTTGTATGTGCAGGCATGTCTGATGCTGCACATGCTGTCCTGCCTGGGCTGACAAGAGCCTAGGGAAGTAGCTTCTGTTGTTGTTTTAGATTTCAGTATGGTAGATAACACTGCTACTTAAAAGCTGCAAATGGACAATAGCTGTAACCTCTCCTAGCTCATGGATGCACAATTAGATGGTGGGAATATGCACAGTAAAGGTATCAGCTTCACAGTCATGGCATTTTTTGATTTAGCTCACTGGTGATGATGAGATATTCTTGTCAACAAATGCTGGTACAGCCCTGAGCCAATTTGAGAGAGTCTCCACCGACCTTGGTAAGTTTTCATTCTCATAACTTCTGATTCCTTTGCCTTTCCACTGAACACTGATTAATAAAAGTATGTCTGGTTCCCCTGTGAAAGAGAAAATATGTACAAGAGATTCATGCCATTAAATGTTAATATATGCTTTATTAACAATGAAACCGATACACTATCATGAGGAAAAAGTAGCACAGCAAATGAATCCAATGCCAAACGCCCAAGAAATGCCAAGGGTGCCCATCATGCTGAAGGCTTAAATAGTCTGTTTCAAGCAGAGATGCTGCTCTTAGAATTAAACATAGATCTTTTTTGCATTAAAGACTCTCTTCAGGAGAACCTTGTCCTCTGCCTGATGCAGAGAATTCAGCTGTTATTGGCACATTATCAAAATAGAGCTTTAAAGCGCTCTTCCTGCCATGATTGTCATACCTCTGTGTCGGCAGGATCAAGAGTTCAGTTACAAAAGGCATTAAATAAGCCCGACAGTTCATTGTAGCAGTAGTTAAAACTGGGATGAAAAAGCTGTGAATGGCAGGAAGGAGCTCAGGGTACAGATAAACCGGGTGCCCTAGCTTTCAGCTCTGCTCTCCCTGCCGTGTGAGCAAGGGAGCATCCTCTTGTTCAGGAGGGGACTTTGGGAGTAACTGTATGTAGGGGGTGTTCCCGAAACCATTCCAGCTACAAACACAAATCACAGCTCTACAAAGGAGGCTGGGGGAAAGAGTGCTCCATCCCTGTCAGGCCCAGTAGGACATGGCTGCTCTAGACTGGGCAAGCCTGTGTGGGGTTTTTTTTTTTAATTAGCTCAAGTGTTCTAGTTTTCACAATGTACATTTGATTTCTTTGGATTTCAAATGTTTTGCTTGATTTAAATTGTATATAAGGTAATTCACAATTTCCACTAATACTTACTGAAAATGCTTTTCCTCCCTCAGGATCAGGAGACAAAGTCTTTGCTCTTGCAAGCGTTGAAGTAGAAAAGGCAAAACAATGAAGAGGTTCATGAGGCTTGTGTCTCCAGTTATCGGCAGCATTGGATTTTGGTCATACTGCATTCGTTTTTTCTATTTCTAACATGTTGAAAAAAAGCAAAGCAAAACAAAAAACCCAAGCCCTAAACCTCTTGGGTCCTTAACCAGAAGATATGAAGTAAAGAGCCTTAAGTGCACTTTGGAACCTTGGTGTCTGTACCCTTTAAGTAACACAAGCTCTGAGGCTGAAGTGGAATCTAAAACAAAAGCATGGTATGACTGTCTTTGGAAAGACTAAGCTGTTTTGAACTTTACTGAATGTGTATTTCTCTAACTATTAAAACTTAATCTTTTTGCATGTGGTTGTAGCAAGCAGATCTTTTAAAGAAGTGGTCCTGATGATTTTTTTGGGGTGATCCTTCACATTGTCTTAATTTTTGTCTGAACTCCCTACTAAGTAGTTTGTGCTAGGAAAGCATTGAAGCTTTGGAAAGTGGATGTAGTTTATTGAAATGCCATCTTTCTACAAATTGTTTGCAGAAGACCCAAAAGGAGCCTGGACGCTGATCACTGGCCCTTGGCTGTCGTTTGCCGTGCACATGAATGAGCGCTTTTGTGTCCCAGCTCCGACTGAGTACAATGGCAGCCCTGTGGGGAGGCTTCTGCAGTCATTTAACCTCGTGTATTGCAGGGACAGGGAATTGACAGGACATGGCAATGAGATGCTCTTTCCGGGGCTCTCCCTTCAGCTCTGGTGTATAACTGCGTGCTGCTGTTATTTCAGAGGGGGCATGAAATAGCTTGCAAGTAGAAACAAATTTTAAAAGTGAGGGACAAGCTCCTGTTATGTGATCAGTGCAAGTGTTGCTCAGTCTCAGTGTTGGTGCTATGGAGAGGGGAGGGTCTGTGTCTCCACTGGATCCTGAATAAACTTGGCATGGAGGATTTGAAATCTCACAGAGTTGAATATTTAGCTCAGAGACTAAGTGGGTAGCATAGACTATAAACGGAAAATTAACACGGTCAGTTGTCATTTAGAGTGCACTTACAGGGCATAAATACCCTATAAAGTAGCAAGTTTGTCTAATTGTAAAACAGGACTAGAGTAGACTACAAAATATGTTTCTAGACTGTATTTTGCTTTATCAGATATACTTTTGACATCTGGCATTTAAGAAATGAAATGATATATGGTATAGACAGCTTAATTTGTTTTTCACTGATAGAACTTTTTTCTCCCTGTTTTTAAAAAACCTTTATTGAGGAGGGGTCTTTTATCCATTCCAGCAGAACTATTTTCCTGTCTGGGACAGCATTGTGTTCTCTGACAAAGACTGGTTGCAGCTTCATAGCTGAGAGCAGCTTATTAAAAGGCGTTATTAGACTCTGAAATTATGGGAAACAAAACAGTCTGTGGGGACTGGAGCTGCCTTCTTTTCCTTTCTGCTCATTACTGGTGCTAAGGAACTCTCTCCCCATACACCCCCAGCCTGCTTGCAGCATTACTATGTAAATTAAGTCTCAGCACTCACAAAAAGTTTACAGTACAATGACATGGAAATCTTTTTCCTTGTAGTTTGAGAGGTGTAAGTTTCCAGGAGAAACTTTTTTAAATTGGTTTGTAAATATTTCAGGATTTTTGCAAATTCCTGTATGTGAGCAGTTGTAACATTCCAATTAAATTGATCCTTGATTGAACATCTTTCCAACATCTGCTGCTTCTGCTCTTGGAAGGATCTCTGGTGGTTTAGATGGACAAAGATGAGACTGAGTGACCCGTATTGAAGGATTCAGTGTGTCGCGTCAGACTTCAGAGCTCTGCCCAGAGACTGGCTGTGTCCTGCAGAATGTCCTGACCATAAATGTGATTTAACAAGGAAGCTGCTGCTGATGTGAAGCTATTCGTGTTGACCCTCACAGATAGTTAAGTAACCTCTTGAAATAGTTAGATTGATTTCAGGCATAGTAAGTTAATTGGTGTGTTGTGCTAGATATTTTGCAAAATACTCCTGGAATGTACCTCCACCACCATCTCAAATGTTTCTGCAGGGGCTGGCAAAAAAAAGTCCATAATCTATTATACTAATGATTTCCTCAAATAAAAACTGATAATGAAAGAACAACTGCTAAATGAAAGCATGGGTTTGTGTTTAACAAACAAGCTTGTGATGTGTGAGTTCCATCCCCAGTTCAGTGTTGGAGCCGGGCGGATCACTCATTCTGTACTCATCTTTCTTTCCTGGAGTAAAATACAGATTATGATCCTTAAATATTGAGTGCTGTGAAGTTGTTATTGATCATACATTGCTTTGAAGATTAAAAGTGCTTTGTGTTTTGTTTATCATTTTACTTCTGAAATAAGAATTGTAAAGTACAGTAGCTTTAAACACATCAGCAAAGTTCCCAGAGTCCTTTTTTGGCAGTATATAACCTCCTTTTTTTAATCTTCTTTCTCTGTAGAGTGAATTCAGTGATTGTACTGATCTGAAAGAAAAAGTGTTAGAAAATTGAAGCTTCAAATATTCTGTCTCTCTTTCTTCTATCTTTGTCTCCTTGTGTTATTTCCCTTCTTTGATCTTGAATGGAAAAGTAGCAAGTTACCTTTATGTTGAAGAAAAAAATACAAGATTTCTTAAGAGATCCCTTATTTTCTCATGCTATTTGCCTGTAAAAGTCAAATTAATTTAGATAAAGAGCTTTGTGTTAATGAAACCCTATGGCCAGGCTATATCATTAGTGGCTGACATGGGATTGGTGCATGATTTTGATGGATTTGAATTATCTGACTAAGTCTGACATATGAAGGATGAACAAAAGAAAAAGAGATTCCAGACTAAAAACAAGTCCTTCATTGGGTACCACGCACGTCTTGGAGAGAAAGAGTTTTCATTATTGTTGTGTGTGGTTGAATCATGGATAAATGAAAGCAGGGATTGTGTGTGCAGATGCTGCTGGAAGCCCTTAATGAGAGGGGGATGCCAACAAGTACAGAGGGACTTGGAGGGTGGAAGCAGCTGTGCTGTGAAGGAATCCTAAATGAATTTCAGAGATGATTAAGAAAGAACTGGAGATCAGGAAGGACAGGGTGAATTGAGAGAATTTTTCTAACTCAAGTAGAGGTTTGGAGTAAAAGGTTTCATGAAGTTTTGGCTTAGTAGAATAAACGGCTGCCTCATTAAACAAGAGATTAGAAGCTATTGAAAAGAAAAATCTATTTACTCTGATGGATTTCTGTAAAATAATATCAAGTCTTTATACAATACTTGTAAAAATGTTACTTAACCTTAGATAATTAAACTTGTAACATTGCCTTGCTGAGGGTTAGGTGGAGCAGCGTGGTGATGGGGAAGGTAACGGATTTGATCAAGTGCAGTTCTACGTTCTGTTTGCTTTGGGAGGCTCTGTGCATTCCCATGAGACATGAAAAATATTTTACTCTATCTCTTGCAGAGCTAGCATAGTTGAGAAGCCTCTTGAGCATCCATCATGTCTTACAGTGATACAAGTGACTGATGGCAAGATGTCACCTTGCTCAATAGCTAAACATCTCGGTAAGCTTGAAGGGAATAAACTAAGGTGGGGCAGGAGCTCAGTTTTAAGAAAATAAATCTAAAATTCTCCTAGCTAGACAAAGCCTTGTGGTATCTCTCCCTGCTAAAACCCTTTCTAAATAAATGCAGGATGTTAAATTGATTATGTGTAAGATTGCATTGCACTGCTGTACAGTCAGCCAGCTGAATTAGGAGAGCTAGACAGTACTTAGTCATAAAATGGTGTTGTGCCCATGATGTTATCAGTGAAGAAATTCATAGTATTGCAAGGATGCAAATGATGGCTTAATTATATGCTCCCACTAGCATAAGATGCTTTTAGATCTTTCCCTCAGACTCATGTACTGTGCTAATTAACAGTAATCCAACTGGAGGATCCCAGAGCAATGCTTCTGCATATTTTTTTCAGCTTATGCTGGAGCTCTTATGTTCTTTTCTTAAATAATTAATAATCATTACTGCCTGCTGTGCTGTGGGTATGTGCCAGTGATCTCAGATCCCAGCACATTTGCACCATTCCTGTTCCTGTCAGTGGCTTGAGTTTGCTCTTTGCAGAGGCTTTCATGTTAAGCCCTTCATTAGCTGGCAGTGGGGTTTGGATTTCAGTGGCATCGGGCTTTGATGTCATTAAGTATCAAGCTGTTAAAGGAAGTGCCACCTATTTCATTACTGTGACTATCTTTATGCAATTAAGTTAAATACCAAGTAGAAAATGGATGCGTTTTACTAAATAACACTTGGTACACAAAGCATTTTTATCTCCAGGAATTTTGTACTTACCTTGTTGGCCTCACCAATGCACCCTGTAATGAAGCAGGGTTACTGTTAACCTAGTGGGAAACAATAATGCAGATGAGTGATGGAGCAGGGTGAGCAGGGTGATGGCTTCTGTCTTCTTTGGTTTTTAGTTTTAATTAATTCTTCTCTGTGTTCCCAATGTAGGTGAAGCATCACTTTATTTTTGAGTGCTTCAATGACGAAATGACCGTTTATTCTAGTTGGAGGTTGGCATTTTCTGTATCAGCTGAATTAGCTTAAACTGTACTGAATGTTGCAGCGTTTTTAACTTTCTCGGTGCAGTGTCAGCGAGCAGCGGCCCCGCGCCCTGCTGGGATGGATCTGGGGCGGCCTCAGCGCAGCAGCCGTGCTGCCCGGACCGGGAGGGACCACACGAGCCGGGGACCGCGGCACCGCGTCTCTCCGAAGGCTGTTCCTCAGGTGAGAGCTGCCGGTGTCCCCGCAGCGGGCCTGGCCAGCGCTGCCCCGCGGGCGCGCCCCTCCCATCCCCGGGCCTGCCCGCCCCATC
>VXBU01017050.1:581427-617589 GCA_013400315.1 Bombycilla garrulus | reverse complement strand
CCCGGGCCGGCTGCGCTCCGCCGCCGGGCCTCCCCGCTGCCCGCCGCCGCCCCGCCGGCGCTGCCCGGCCCCCGGCAGGCCCTGGCCCCCGGCACAGGTACCGGAGGCGCCTTTTGCCGTTTCTGACATCGCCCCTGACGCGACGAGGCGCCCTGTTCCCGGTGTCCCGCCGCAGGCAGGGCTGCCCTGCTGGGGCAGGTGAAGCCGTTCCCCGTGGAGCTGCCCCAGGTGCGCTGGAGCCCTGAGGAGGGATGGCAGGGTCACCTGGCCATCGAGCGCCGGGTCTGCCCCGTGTGCCCGCGGTGCTCTGGGCATCCCGGGCGAGGGCCGGGAAAGTGTTTCTCGGACAGCCTTTAGCAAAGGGCTTGCCTCGGGGTATTTCCTGCCTTGGCTAAAAATTGTGCTCTGGGAGCCTCTGAGGGAACATTCGGTAACTTTCAGTTTACATGGACGGTATTTGTTGGCACAGGTTAGTTTTTTACCTGTTGGGAAGATACGCGGGAGAGGGACAGCATCACCCTCCAGATCAGAATGTACTGGTGGTGCTCCAGAGACAGATGAGACATGATCCTCGTTTCTGCTCAGCATCCAGATGTGCTTCATCAGGGCGTATTTGCCTCACAGACTCGGGTTTGCTTTCTCTTCAAGAGAATATTTTGCTCTGTTGTATATCATCTTTTATGTGTCCGTTCCTCATCTTGGCATGTTGAACGTGATGAGCTTTGATGCACTGTGAGATGAGCATGAGACATTCTGCAGATGTGAGGATTTTAAAAAGAAACAAAAAACCAAACTCCAGCAGCCTTTGGTGGCAAGTTAGGTGTGCTAGTTCGCAGTCCTGGTCTTAGCTGGCTCCAGTGTGGTGAGAGGCATGTTTAGAGAGTATTTAAGAAAACATTTTAAAATACATTTACAAAATCCTACTCTATATATANNTATATTTGTCTGCTGAACTTGCAGGCTTTCAATTTCTTTTGGCCTTGGTTATTTTTGGAGCTCATAAATATGATGTGAAATAGCCTGCTGAAGGAGAACCTCTATGTAAATGGTGAAAAAATGAGGCTAAACATGCACTTCAGTGGGGTTTATTTGGAAAGAACAGCTATTCAAGGTGAGGGAGCATACAGAAAGTTACGTATTACTATTTTTAAAAATACAACCTGGTTTTCTTACCAAGCTACAAGCTACTTTTGCCTTGACAAACAGATTCATCTGGAAAATGGTGACAGGTGTACTTCAGATACATTTTTGTTGCTTCACTTTGCCTTTAGCTGAAAAAACATCATCAGTTATTGCATCTTGGGAGAAGCTGGCAGCTCCCTCAGTATAATTCAGAGTTGGTGGGGATTTGTGTGCTGTCTTAGTTGATGTGGTACACAGAAATAATAAATCTATGAAGTGCGTAGGACTGAACAAACGCAGGAGCAAAGGCCATTTTGGAAAACTTTATTGGCAATGAGTTGGACCCAAATCTGCTTTAAAGCAGTTTTCTCTTTTAGTTCATTGTAAGCCTTGCAACAAGTTACACAGGGCTGAAAAGTGCTTTCAGGATTTTTCTTGATGTCCAGGTGGGAAGATAGTGAAACCTTTAGCAGGAAAACCATCCCCTGGGCTGGCAGGAGTCTCTGTGATAATTCCCTGTGCAATCCCCAGAGCTGGGGCTGCCCTGGCAGAGCTGTGTGGGCAGGGAGGGCTGTGGCTCACAGTGGAACAGGAGCCTCTGTCCCTGTCCTAACAAAATTAATTAGTGCTCGTGAGTGTCACTGGGCAGAACATCCTGGTGAGTGCTTGGGAAGGCAAGTTCTGAATCCCAGTTTGATGGGAAACCTGCAGCTGTATCACTTTCTGCTCCCTTCCATCCTTTCCCCTGTCCAGGGTTTGAGAGTACTTCACTTTGCAAGAGGAGAGAGACGTTTCCAAAGCCATTTGTGTTGTTTTCTAAACAAAACCAAAAGTGAATGGAAGCAAATTGTAATTACTAACAATGACTATGATACATATCTGCTGCCAAAATTAAAAATCATCCTGCACTTGCATATGGGCAAACAGAGCTAACACCTAAATGTGCCTAATGTGGTTAAGCTGTTCAAGGTTGGTGCTGCCTAGGAAACAGCTTGTCAGAAATAAATCTATTTATATGTGTTTAATATAGGTTTTTCCTCTCCAAAATATTTGTCATCTGTAACCAACCCAAACATTTATGTTTTTTACTAAGTATTTCAGTTCCTAAGTTGGTTGTTGACTACAAAGCACCCTCCTGAGCATCTGACCTAGTTTGAAGCATCAAACATCCACCCCAGTGCTGTGCACAGAGAGGCAATAGGCTTTTGGAGCCTGCTGTTGGAGATGCTGGGAGAAACTTCAAGGAGAATTTTTTCCAACAAGAAGGATTTGCTATCAGAAATATTTCTATACATGCACAGGCAAAACTGTATTTCTCTTTACTGCAAGCTGTGATCAGGTTGGATTTCTTGCTGAAGTGCAGCAAGGACAGAGGCAGCCGTTACAGCTGCACCACACCATCAGCTGTATAGTGCAGAAGTGATTGGGAAAACTGCAATCCTAACAAATGTGCCAAATGTTTATGTTCTGGGCTAAAGCTATTGCATGATACAAGTGTGTGACTAGTCCCAGTTCTGATGGTGATGTGCACCAGAGACTGGGTGCACATCATTCCAAAAATTATTGGAACAAAAACCTTGTCACCTATTCCACGTCCAGTGTTGGTAATTTAATGGTCTTGCTTCTAAGCACATGGGAGAAATGATATGTAAATAGGTTTGAAATGTGCTAAAAACTTTTCACCAAGTTACTTTACTTCATTTAGGGAAAAACCCCAAACACTTTGTTATATCTCTGAGAATGGAGGACTCTTACAGTTCTTTTTCCCTTTGAAGAGCTGTGCCCTGTCCATGAGCTTCCATTGGCATGAGAGTGCACATAGAGCAGAGTGACCAAAACTAGAGGTGAGAAGAAGTCAAGGATCAGCAAATTAACCAAAACCCATCAAATTCAGAAACTCCTTAGTTTCTCCTTACTAGAATAAGGCGAACACTCTCCTGGCTCTCAGATTTATTTTCAGCTTTAGTGTTGAGGAAGCATTATATAACAAATGTTCAAAAAAGTGAGGAAAGCTCTTTCTTGTTTCTGCTCGCTGCTGGTGATCTGACAGAACGTTACAGGGCTTCTGTATGGTTTAAATGTCAGTCTGAATTCAGAAAGTGGAGTCACTTCTTGCTTTTCAGTAAATACACACAAGATTTTACAGCTATCAAATCTGCCAAGCCTATTTCCGTTTTCAAAAATAATATAGATATAATTATTATGCTGTTTAAAAACAAACAACACAGCTTAAAAAAACTCCCAAAAAATACCCTAATAATTTCAACTTCTTGCATTATTGGAATTCTTGTGACTGACTAATGAGCTACTGATTGGGGGAACAGAGGTGGAGTCAGTAAATTTGTACAACCATTCCACTTGTCTCAGGACATTCTGTGTTATTCCATGCAAATACACAGAACAAGAATTTATTTGATTTTTCAGCCATTTTCTCTGTGTTATGAGGGCAGCTAAAAAATATGGAAACAACTTAAGTAATCAACTCTGTTTATGATCATGACCAAGCTCAGAAACCTTCTGACTCAGTTTATCCTTCCATGAAATTAGTTGACTACTTCACATGAAGGTGGAGATGTTTAATTAAAGTGTAATTGTTTTGCCTCTGAACTTATCCAGGTCCTGATTCAATGCACAGTGAAGTCAGTGAGGAGCTTTTAATTAATTTCCTTGAGCTTTAAATAAGTACACATGAACGTGCACCTTTAAAGGAAATATGACCTGAATTTTTGCAGCAGAGTTGCTGTAAAGGAGGAATATAAATCCTGAAACAGCTTAAGGTAAACTACTGAAGGAAGGCTTTTGTAGAACTGAGGAGGGGATAGTGCAGCTGCAGAGATCTCTGGTGCCTGTTGCCATATTAATATAATTTTAATGGAGTTTCCTAACTTTGAGTGTGTTGGATCTTACGTGGAAAACTCAAAATTTCTTTATGCCTTGGTAGTTTGCTCAGTTGGTCAGGGGAGGCAATATCAGACTTCAAGATAAACATAGTTAACTGAATGTTTATGCGAAACCAATCAGCAATAACACAATATAATTGACTTCAACACTTGATGCCAAATTGAGAAAAATAGGAGCATTCATGTCTTCTTAAGAAAGCTGTCTTTTTTCAGGAATGTCTGTAGATGCCAAATAATACTCGCTGGTTTATGTGGAATTCATGAAACGTTTTGCTTAACTTCAGAGGTCAGAAACATCAGGTTTTGCTAAACAGGACTTTTATTGCTGAAGTCTTGGTCAGCAGCTACAATGAACTTGGTAAAATAAGCCTTTCACAATTCACATCAAACTGCACACTCTCTCTTACTGTTTCACTGACAAGATTCTTTAGGAACTTTTACAAAATACATTTTAATCTTTAAATAATGCACTGTGTGTGAAATAGCACATGTGGAGGCACTGCGGTTTTGGCCTCTTGTTTGTCATGTATTCAGTTCATTGCTCTTGGTAGCTGCAGTTTGAGATGTAACTGCTATCAGCTCCTTCCTTTGTTGAGCAGCTAACCATAATAGAGATGTATCTGATTGTGCTTATGGTTTGGGAGCTGCAGAAATCTGGCTGCACTTCCAATCATTCTCTTTGCCCATTCTGCCTTAAATTGGTGATGGCTGGGTGCAGCCCTTCTCTTGGGAACTTTTGAAGTGATCTGGGATCTTGCAGTGGTTTTAACTTGTGTAAGAATCAGCCACTCTCGAGCATTGTTGTGAATGGTCTCTGGGCTAACTCCTGTTGGTACTATTGTTATGTATTGGAATTTGATTAATCTGAATTAATATTTTTACGTGTGCTTGCCTTTAACATATATGTGTTGTGTCTTGCCTGTGATGCTCCCATTGTGCTCAGGAATTAATTCAGAATCCCAGAACTGGTGGGGACTCACTGGAGCCCTTCAGGCCCTGCAGTCCCTGGGTTCTGTCTCTCCAGCCTCCTGTGTTTGGTCAGTGCAGAAGGGATTCCTCAGCTCTCACACCTCTGACCTCTTGCAGCTCTATGTCACAGCTCATGGCTCATGTAATTAAGGTGACATTCAGAATTGTGGCTAGGCAGGAAGGAAGTTGCATCCATTTTCCTGAGAAATAGGAAATCTCTTGAAGGCAAGATTTCCTTCCTTGCAATCCCGCTTGGCCAAAACCTAGGGAAAGCAAAATGTCTGCGGTAAAATTGGTGTGTAATTAGGAATTTGTTTTAAACTAGTGAATGTTAAAAGTCCTCTCTTAAAACTGACAAGGACTTTTTTCCCTCCTCTCTCCATCAGATGTCTTCACAGCACAGTCTTGTTTGATGTCCTAAGAAAGGAACAAAAATCGTTTTCTTGTGCTTTTTGTTTCTAGTAAGTCCTTCGGAGAAGAGAGAAGCTGGCATACTTGGCATACTCTACTGAGACCAATCTATGGAACTCTATTCAGGACAAGTCCCATGGATTATTATTTTATGAAGGTCTTAGGAGCAAAAGTCTCTTGCCCATATTATTCAGTAACATTGCTGCTGCTCATGGATCACTGAGGAGGCAGAGCTTGTGTTCTGGTTAGTACCAAAGAAATGATCCAGGCATGTAGCCATATGAGACAAAGAGCCATTAATTCTTAGTTCAACTCACAGCAAGAGCTGTTAATAATAGATTTCTTCAAATGGTGTTGAAAATTAAACCTTGATTCAGAACTGAAACATCTTCTTTGCTTTTTTTGGTTATTCAGAACATCCATGGGGAAAACAGCACAGATGTTGGTTTTTTTTTTTCCTAAAGAGGCAAGATAACTAGGAGACATAAGGGCATAATGTTTGTCACATTTTACAGTAAATTTTATTGATGTATGCGGCCAGAACACTGCTTCATGTTGTTGTCCAATGGTTACACAATTTTGGTAGTACAGAACTATTAATCTGAGAGTCTCTGGTCTTAACAATGTACTTTGATACGCTGTTGCAAAATACTAAAATGCTACGTAGTCACCGGCCTAATAACAACTCACATTTTAATTGCTTTTAAAAAATCTAGTTAGCCATAATCCCTCCACTATAAAACATTTACAGGCATTTGCAGTGTGAAATGTCTGTGACCTGGCAATAATGATGTTCAGATGTCGGTAAAAATTGCAGGGCAGCACAGGTCACGTTGAGAGTTCTCACTAATACCTGGGTCTGTAGATTCTGTGTTGATGAGTACTAGAGAAATGCCTATAAATATATATATATAAAATGTGTGGATATGTACACATACAGTGGAGAGAAAGCCTTTCTGTGCCACTGCTTGTGCTCTCTGCCATTTCAGGTTAAATGCACCCAGCACTGTGTGCTTGGGCTGAGAGAAGCTGGTCACTCAGCACAGGGAGTTCGGCTCCAGAAATGGCACTGGGAGGCTTTTACTGTATGACTGTGAATTGAAATTCAATGTCATTGTTATTTTAACTGCTTACAGATACTTACTGGAATTTTTGCTGTTCTCAATTAGGATATTGCCTGTTCTGATTAAGGATTTGTGCTCTAGGATGACCTTGCTGGAGGAGGGAGGCTGGACCAGATGACCCCACTCTGGTCCCTCCAACCTCAGCCATTTTGATTCTGTGATTTTAGACTGCTCTCTTTTCATTTATGAATAGTGAATAGTGTCACTTGCCTTTTTGTTAAAGTTACCTGAAGCATCAAATTTTTGCACTAGATGCAGTTTATTATCTAAAATCTGAATATGAATACATTATTAATGAAACTGTTTGGAACATACCAAATATTGAAGCTCTTCACCATTAGCAGTGCTGGTAATTCTGACTGTCCTCCTGCATGTGTTCCATTTGAAATCACTTGACAATTGCTGAAGGGGCAGAAAAAACATCCTGCACCTTGGGCACATACACATACCTGCATCTATTTTGACACCTTACTGTGTGGTGGAGGTTATTTTAGGTTCATTATGAAGAGTGAACCAATATTTTGCTTCTACAGTGGAGTAATGCTTTATCAGTGGTTACATTTCTGAGTGCGGGGTATTTATGTCCCGTGTATTGTTATTTTTACCCTGTTGACTTTAGCTTCTCTATTCTAAATGTCCATCTTCAGCAAACCCCAGATTTAATACTAATGATCTGTAAGTGCTCAGGGGACCCCGAGTCTGGTGTTGCCACTTTGTGCAGAGCTGCTTTGGGAAGGTGGCTTTGGCCATAAAGCTGGTTGGTGTGACCACAGTTAGTGGTCTCCATGTTCCCTGGGCGTGTTTGGGAATTGGCCTTGGCTCAGGTTCTGCCATGACTGCAGAACAGACCTGGGGACTGTCATTAGTGCCAATAATTAATAGTCAAAAAATATCACACGTAGGTGTTCCATGGGTACGTATTTGTACAATGCATGGCGTGCCATTTTATATGGGGTGGATGCACTGAAAATCATTTGTTGACTCCTGTACGTAGCTGATAATTTTTACCTATTATTGGTGCTCCATATTTTTACTGGTTTATGTTCCAAGTTAATATCAAACTATGAAAATGGAGCTAATTTCTCAGAGACAAGAAAAGGCATCTCAAGTTTAGGTCTATGTGCTGGAAACTTCATTTTCTGTTTCTGAAATAAAATATTTACAGATAGATCCATACAAAGCTTTTCTGTACTGTTCTATTTTAATGATGGATGCTGAGCACTCTTTTGAAGCAGTAATTGTTCAATGGGATACCTGGTAGTTAAATATTTGGCTGTCTGTCATTAGTGCCTAATTTCCTGCCTAGAAGATTTGTAGCTTTGTTTTAAATAGAAGAGGTGCCTGAGCCTCTGTGAAAGATGCCCCTGACTGGGAGAGAGCAGCACTGTCCTTCCAGCTGTTGGTGACCATGTGAGTAAAGGCTGGGAATATTCTGCTGGAATTGTCGCTTGGACTGGGATGCAATTTGTGTATAAACTGCTGTTGATAAAGTGTTGTCACTTTTTAAAAGATTATTTGACTCCTTCATCTTTGAAGTGTGAATACCTTTGTGAAATGAAAGGCTTTTTTTTCAGGTTTTGTTGCTGTTACCACGTTTCATTTCAGAGGGTTCAGGTTGACTGATGTGAACTACCATAAACCCTGTGCTGCCTCTTTTAACTGTATGACATGTGAGAGGTGTCTTCTTGAGAGAAGGGGAGAAAATAATCTGGTTTGTGTGTGCCTGAAGGTCAGGAGGCAAATTTTAATTTCATGAAAGTGGTGATTATGATAGTAGGATTATTTAAATTTATTTTTTAAGTCAGCTTGAGCATTGATGTAAGAGCTGTTTTGGTATATTGGGAAGCTCTGTGGAATGCACTACATTGCTACTTTTGAAGCACTGAAAGGTGATCCAGCACTGGGGAGAAAAACCCCTGCTTGTGTTTATAAATCTTTCATGAATAAATGGCAGCGTTTGGGGCTGTTTCCTGTCCTTCTTCAAGAAGGAGGACTGTAGTGTTTCGTTAAAAATTTAAATGTAACATTTAAGAGATGTGAACCTACCATGGGAGTTCCAGCAGTAAATTGACCTAAATCTGACACTGGGGTTCAGATTCTGAAGTCAGCTAAAAGGTAGCACTGAACATAGAAATGAAGACCAAAAAAACAGTATTAAATATTTCAGTTCTTACTGTTCACCTATAAATAGGTAGCTGTTATGAATTCTTCATTGTGTCCCTCTGGAGATGGGAATTAATCCAGTCTCCAGCTGCCTGTGACTGAAGGTCATGAGTCAGAATGAATTAGAGGAAAATTTGTGGCAGGCTTTTTGCAGACTCTGGTTCCTGACTTCAGGTTTCAGGCTCCAGCTTGGAGGGTTTTTCAGGCTCTAACTGTTCTCTGAAAATTGTCATTTGAAAATTAACAAGGCTTAAATTAGGGGCAGTGTCCCCTTGCACTTCCAAGCTTCCCAGTTCCACCATGTTTAAGCACTGAAGTGCTCCATGGTGGAACTGAGGAGGGGAATGGCTTAACCTTGGATAATGACATCAGAGAGTCAAAGGGACCCTTCCTGCTGCTCTGAACTGCACTGGTGTGGAGCAAAGGGAACCTGCAGGGCTCGGGTTTATTCACCATCACTCCTGATCTGAGCTTTATAATCCTATCCCATTAATTGAGGGTTTTAACTGCCTTGAACAGAATCAGTCAGATTCAACAAAAAAAAAAAAAAAAAAAAAAAAAAAAAAAAGAAATTAGCAGAACTAACTCCTGTTGGGTTTCTTTTGGCTATAACTGGAAATGCTACAAGATATTAAAGAGGTAGTCAGCTGTGACTTAGGTTTTAAAGAACTTGCCAGATGGGTGCTCTAAGTACCCTAAATTATTAAGTCTCAATATGTAAAAGACCACATTTTCCAACAGCTTACTGCCTTTTTATTTTCTTCCCCCTTAATTTAGGCTGTGCAGATTCCTCAGTTGCACTTTGTGTTTTCCCGTACCAATAAAATGTGTAATTTCGGCATTACAGAGGATTACAGTGTTGGGGGGAAATAGGAAATTTGAAGGAACAAAAGCTTATGTTGCTTTCTCATTGCATTAAATAAGCATGGCTTTAAAAAATGAATGGTTTGCTTAGGAAACTTCCTTTATGCAAAATTTATAAAAATGCATTTTTTAGTGTGTCTCTTTTTCTGTTGAGATGTGAATTTTTTGTTTATTTAAAAATATGACAGGGGAGAAGTCAGAAGAATTTGGGAGTTCTTAATTATGAACTGATCTGTGGCATTGTCCAGCAGAAAGTCCCTTCCAGGTTTTGAATTCATACCAGTGTAGGTGGAAGTGAAGGCAATACGGTTACAAATCTGTAATTTTCAGTTGCTCTCTGTTGGATTCTTCTTCTGAAGGCGTTCAGTCAAAACAGTTCTTGCTGGTGAGGCTTGAGTTTCCTGAGGAGCTGTTTCCATCTGTTGGTAAAACAGACAAGTTAAACTGAGATTGAGTACAGATTTCTCCTGTCTTCATTTTTTTGAAGTGAAACCCCAGTAGCTGATGTTCTAAACCTAGTTAGGAAAAATGAATGAAAGGGAAGGCTAACTGCAGTTGCAGTATTTTTTCATTATGTACTGTTGTGTCTGGGGTCAGTAATTGAAGAGAAAGCCACGCTGGTATTTTAATTCATTTTTGGGAAGAAATAGATTTTATTTTCATTAGAGACTTCTCAGAACACAGAGGAGAGGTGAGGAAGTGTCCCTTACTGCTAGTGGGAAAATTGGAAGTACTTAGCTATTACAGTACTTGGGTAATATCCTTGTGAAGTAGCCCAGGTGTTTTTAGGTGTAGCAGTACCTACACCTTCCCATCCCAAACCCATGTCTGATTTCCTCTGATCTCTGGCTTCCTGCCCTGCCAGAACCTGCAGCTTCAATCCGCAGTGCTGAGCGGGAAGGTGCTGCCTGTGCCTGGATTGCCAAGGGCCAGGGCTGCACAGCCTTTCCCCAGCCCAGGAGAGGGTTTGCAGGGAGACAGATGGGGATGTCAGGCGTTCCTGGCTCTGCCCACTCCACATGTTGGGCCTTGCTGAGCTGAAGGAATTCCTGGGATCCTCACCCAGCCCACTGCAGGCAGCGTAGGGAGGGAAGAGCTGGACTGCAGGACAGCTTTCCCATCTGTTACTGGCCAGCCTCTTGTGCTGCTGGGGAAAGGGAGGGAGTGTTTTCAAACCCAGCTTTATTGCTTTGGCAAAGCTGGGCTGGCAGTGTTGGCTGTAATAGATAGATCTTTGTTGTTTATTATTCTGTCATGTGAATCGTCTTAAAAATAAATGAGAACTAAATTTCATTGCCTGTGCCTGGCAAACAAGGGAGAATGAGGTGACCCAGTTATGTCCATTTGCAGTGTGCTGGATGGAGCAGGACAAGCTTGAAGCATTTGGTCTTTAAAAACAGTTTAGTGAAGAATGCAATCATTTCTGACTGACACTGAAATGCATGGGTCAGTCCTCTTTGTGAGAAAGGAATTGGAAACTGGCACAGGGGAGTAGATCCATGTTTAGCTGCCAGAGGTAAGCACAGGCAGCCCAAGCTTTCCTGTTGGCTCTGCACATCTGCCTCACCCTTACCTGGAGAGACCAGTTCCAGATCTGATAGGACAGTGCTTCACCACCCTTTGGCCTCTCTCTTGCAGTGCCAGCCATCCAGGACACAATTGCCAGAAATTCAGCTGAGATCCCATTGCTTCTTTGCTGAGGCCAGGCTGTATCAGTTGGGTTTTATGCTGAAAGCTTCCTAAAGAATGCAGAGCTTGAATGCAATTCATTCTCAAGTGATTGGGAATGTCATTGGTATGGTCAGGGTGGAAATCTTGCAGCTGAAGAACAGGTTGATTTTAAAAAACATTCATATATTTAACAGCTCCTGACAAGCATGCAGTTTTATGAATTTTACCTAGACAGTGTTCTGAAGCAGACTGGGAGTGAAGGTGTATTGAATTAAGGATCTTTCTGGGGTTCAGCTGTGTATGTTCTGTAATTCTTTGCTCATTTGTTTTTTCAGGGCAGTTTCCTCATACATTTTTCCCAGCTCCAATCATTGATCAGGACTGAACACGTGGATTATCTGATCTCCTGTGGTTTCTAGAAGCAGGTACGTTGGCATGGAAATCTGGAGTTTTGTTGGTTGGGGATGGGGCAGTGACCACTCATCCGTGTGCCAGATTTGTGGGGGCAGGGAAATGCTGCTTAGGGAGCATTTCATAATGTGTAGCATATTAATGGAGCTTTCTGGAGAGAACAAAGTCGATAAGTGCTTTGATAAGATTTTTCAGTCCTTCATTTGCAAGTGTGGATCGTGCTGTCTTCTGGGCATGGACCAGCTTTGTATGTGGGTTTGGAAATTTTCTCTTGTAGCATATGCTGGGTAATGTTGTCATCTTAAACTGTTTCTTCTGAAAGCTTTATGTAACAAGAAAGTAGAAATATGTTCACATTTCTCATGCTGGGGTCTCAGTGCTGTTTTAAGACCTTTGTCTTTCCATTTCTATGTCATCGAGTGGGAAGAGCTGTGGTGGCAGGATAATTGTGTGGTGTAGGGAGAGCAAAGTGCTGTTGCTCTGGAAGCTTAGTTTTACCTCTCTGTACATATTTTTTTGAGCCATATTGAGTGCTTTTTTCCCCCCATGCTACTTACTAATTGTGTGAAGCATTCACTGAATGGGCACACTTCAGGATTTTTATCCTTCCTGTTAAATAGGTGGCTTCATGACAAACCCATCTTGGCTGAAGGTTACTTTACAAGAACCAGGCTTAGACAGGAATTCTCATCACTCCTTTTTAAAGTTTGAAAATTAATAAACAACTAGAAGATAGTTACGATGGAAAACAATGAATAGTAGCCAAACCCATGGGGGCAGCCATGGTATTTCCTTGGTTCTTGTGGATGGTGCCACCTATTGATATCCCATCCATTTTGTTTCATTTTTAAACAATGGATGTTTTACTACATTTCAGCTTTTCTTGTCATGATTTTTCTTGTATAGGTTGATTGGTTATAGGACAGCTTCCCTTTTCAAGTACAATATTTTTTAAAAGTATTTATTATGTTAAGAACCAGTTACAACTTTTCAGACTGACTGGATATCTTGATCAATGTTTATTGTTTTATCAGTTTCTGGATGTGTATAACAATGTCTCTTGCTCACTATCTTATTTTGTTCATTGCCTTACTGTTGGCATCACTTGTAAGCGCTCAGTGGAATATAAACCTAGTAGCATAATCCAGTTTACTTACTTGAGTTGACACTACACAAAATGATGGGATTGTTTAACTCTCCCTTTCAGAGAGCAGTTTGCTGGTTGTAGAAAAACCCCACAGTTATCACCTTGCCCATGTACAGGCTTCAGGTTTCCAAGCAGAGCTATCTACAGCAAATCAGCTTTGTGCAGCTCTTCCCACTGAAGCATGTTCAAGAAGGACTGGTGATGGATCTTTCTCACTTTTTACTGCTGTTATCTCCATGCTCAGTAATGTGGGTGGCAAAGCCTGTCCCAGCAGCTGCTGCTGAAGTTTGCATTACTTCTGACTCACTCAGGAGGGCCTATATGTAATTTTAAACAGTTTCCACACCCAGATTACTTTCCCTTAAAAGTAATAATGAAAATGAAGTGAGAGGAGAGGTTGGTAATGACTGCAGGAAAACATTCCTGGGAAAACTGTGAACCTGTTGGGATACAGCGTTCCCTGTGCAAGCCTTGTGTAGTGTGTGCCCTTCATTATGGGGTTCAGGAAATCAAATTTACAGGCTGGAGTAGGACCAGACCCAGTTCTGGCAGTGAAGGGACCTTAAAGCCCCCCAGTGCCACCCCTGCCATGGCAGGGACACCTTCCCCTGTCCCAGGTGCTCCAAGCCCCAATGTCCAGCCTGCCCTGGGACACTGTCAGGGGCCCAGGGCCTCACAGGGAAGAATTTCCTCCCAATATCCAATTTAAACCCGCTCCCTATAAGTGTGAAGCCATTCCCCCTTGTGCTGTCACTCCAGGCTCCTGGAAACAAAGTCTCTCCATCTTTCTTGTGGGTGCCTTCAGGGGCAGTCAGGGGTTACGTTTCTCCACCACACAGCCCTGGGAAGGGGTTGGGTCAGTTTGTGACACTGCTGGAATAGTGTGTTATTTGAAGCATATTATTTTTTATATTTCAGGTTAAGGTTTTTACTATTGTTGACTTAATGAACATGGTTCAAGATGGCTTTTAAGAGCAGCTGAAGAGAATGCCTGAATGTTTTTTGTTTTTTTGTCATGGTAAACACCCTTTTGTGGAACTTAAACAATTACCAGATACTCATGTAATAAACTATAATCATGCTTTGTGCTATAGAATTTGGATAGCACAGTCTGTTTATTCCATAACATAATTATTTTTATTAAAATAAAAAGCAAAAGCCCAGCTTTCGAATGATACTCTTTCCCTGCTCCTCTTAGATCTGCTTTCTCTCCAAAACCATTTCATATATTTTAATAACTTCTACAGCAATGGCCTTTTTATATGATATATAAAGGAAAAAAGAAAAAGAGGAGGAAGACTTAAGAGTTTAGATTTCACACAGCTTTTGTTTAGCCATTGCAAGCTTGGTGGCTGTGCATTCTGCATCCTGTTTTCATTCTGCTTGTGCTTATTTATGGAAAAAAACCCAAACTGTAGACTCTTCTGTCAGGCTGATTCTTTCATCTAGTTCTTAGAATTCCTTTTCTACTCGTGCAGTAACATAACCACAGATAATGAGCTGTGGGGATGTGAGCATGAGCCTCTGTGAATGTTTCAGGTGCACATAAGGCCCAGTTTAGCTGCTCACATTTTTAAGTGTTTCTCTGGGGAAGGATGTGATTCCTTACTCTCCCAGGATATTCAGTGATCTGTCCACTGATGAAAAACAGGTATTTTGGAAATGAAATGTCTCTATTTCCTATTAGACCCCATTGCCTATTGTAGTTTGTCTTGTCCTGATTTTGTATCTCCAGGAAATCCAGGAGCTGGCAGGAGGGGAATGAACCGTGAGGGCGTCCCCGGGAAGAGTCCGGAGGAGATGTACATCCAGCAGAAAGTGAGAGTCCTGCTCATGCTCAGGAAGATGGGATCAAATGTAAGATGCACTTCGTAGCCCATCTTTTGTGGGTTTTCAGGCAACTTTGGACTAAATGGGGTGGTGCTTGTTGAGATGGGCACGTGATTGATTTTTGCTTAAATATTGTGAGGCTTGTGATGCCTGGAACTACCACATACAGATAAACGATTTCAAGTTTTTCATTACTGGAAGAAGAGCCAAGTGCAGCAGCTGTTTTAAGGTGACACTGAACCTGCCCGTGAGTTCATGATGTCCCGTTTGGCTGCGGTGCCCTTGCTGGTGGTCGAGGTGCACCAATAAGGGGTGGTGCAGGTGGTGAAGAGTAGAGCAGAGGCTCTGGGGTGCCCATCCCTGGGAGCTGGTGCCTGCAGTGTGTTGGTTATGGTTTTGCTGAATGCTGAGGCCTCGCCTGTGTCCCCCAGCTGACGCCCAGCGAGGAGGAGTTCCTGCGCACGTACGCGGGGGTGGTGAACAGCCAGCTGAGCCAGCTGCCCCAGCACTCCATCGACCAGGGTGAGTACTGCCCCAGTGTCCCCTGTGCCCCCCCCCTCTGCCCCGGCCTGCTTGCCCTGGGCCAGCAGCCTCAGAAGGAGCACCTGCAGCCTCCTGTACTCCCAGAACAGTGTGCCACCTGCTGAAACCCATCCTGGAGCCCAGATTTGCTGGTTCTGTTAATTCTTTGCAGAAGTCTTGGTAAACAATTGTGTGGAACTGCTCTGAGTCTGGTAATCTCTTCTGAACCTGAATGTTTCTTACTGCATTCCTCTCCTTGCCCTGCACAGCCCTCGTGCCAGATCACGTTCATAAAGTGCAGTTTGGTATTGGAGGAGCATTGTAAGACTCATGCCAGAAAGAACTGAGCAGAAATTTAGTATAGATATGAGACACGTATAAATCCATTACAAACACAACCTGCACAGACTTGCTGCTGTGCTCATTCCTTGCATAGCTGGGGGCTGATGGAGGTGGATATACTTGAAGAATTATGAGCCAAAATACGCAACTTTTCTGCCAGTCTAAAGTGAGAATTTTCTTGTTTCTTGTCAAAAACTGAGGTAGACACATTCGGTTGAGAGACTTAATTGCAGTTGGCATTTTTCAGCTTTATCCTTAAAAGATACATTTTTCACAGTGAAATCTTGCTGAATTGCCTGCACTTGGCAAAGAAAAGGTGATAAAATCAGAAGTCCAGACAGGGGACACAGATACTTCCTACAGTGGTGCTGAAGCTGTAGTGTGCTGTACAGACAGAAGCAAGTATAATGTCTTGCTCAGGACTTCTATTTTCTTAGAAATCTCTCCAGATTTCTAACAGTCAGTAACGATAATGCTCCTTGCTTGCTGCTGCCAGTGCCCTCTGTTGTGTCCTGGGGTCAGTGAAACAGGAACTGTAACAGGGCTGAGTATGAAATTCCTGGAGGCTGGGAGGAATACCAGGACATGTGTGCCCCCCTGAGGGAGATCCCATCTCCACTAGATGGCATTGCCTTGTACTGGAAAACCCATGCAAGTCCACACACTCACTGTTCTGTTGCTCCAAAATTGCTTAAAGGAATTGTCTTCCTTACTTTTCTGTTTTCATTGAATCTCCTCTGGAGGATTTTTTTTTTTCCTTTTTGCAGCTTGTCTTACACAACAACAAAAAGAGCTGTTATTTAGGGAGTAACTTACACCAAGTGAACACTTCAGTGGATTTCACAAGCTTTTGTTCCACAGTAGCACGGGTTGCTCTCAGCCTGACTTGCCCCTGATGTATCTTTAGAGCCGTTTTCCTCCAGCAAGCACAAAAGACACAAAGCTAACTTCACATCCCCATTTTGTTCCAAAAAAACAGAATGTGGCCTGAGCACTCTGAGAATGGACCTGCAGGTTTCTGTGTGTCCCTTAAGATGCAATCTGGCTCCAGTTCCAGGAAGGTTGTTTTGGTTTGTTGGGGCTTTCTTGGCAAGAGTGTGGAGTATGGATGGTGCAGAATTCTGTAGGTGTATTCCAGTCTCTATTGCATGTTTTGTGTATTTCTGTTTTGTGCTGACCCATGTCTGAGGCTGGTGGCCCCTCAGCAGTCACCTAGGCAGGACTGCTGGGCTTGTCCCTGTGCTGGCCCTGCTGTGGGTTCTGCTCTGGAGCTGTGGCTGCTGTGGGAGCCCCTTGTCTGGCCACAGGGAGTCACTGCAGCCTCGGTGTCCATCGTGGCAGGATGTGGCAAGGATGAGGGAAGGAGCTTTCAGTGTCCCTGCTGACCTGAGGCTTGTGCCATACACCCTCCGTGAGCCACTGTTAATACCAATATCTCTGACATTTAAAGAGATGAATAAGAGATAGAGTCTCTTCTAGAGACTCTGTTTGTTGTCTAAGGATCCAGCAATGGGAGTTAATTTGGATCAAGAAGCATCTTAGAATATCTCTGTAATTTTTAATCAAGCCTGAAGGCTAAGACTTCCCTTCAGTTTATACTTATTTTATTGGAAGAGGAGATATGATAATTGAGTCTAATATTAATGTCATGCTTACATTTTTTACAACCGTTTTATTTTTCAGTCATTGTTAACACCTGTAGAAAAGTGCAAAATCCAGGGTGTTTTTCTTTATTCCGGGAGCTCTTTAGCTGACATTTGTGGAGTGATAAAATCAGTTTGTTTGTTTTTATGGCTCCAAGAATAACTGAGGAACCCTGAGGCATCTCAGTTCAGCCAGTGTGTGTGCTGGAGAGGGGATGTAATCCTGAGCTGTTTTGGGATATTCACACGTTGATCTTGCCTGCATTGCAGCAAGAGCTAACACAGCTCACACTGGATGAAATTCAGGCTTTCTCACATATTTTTGAGTACAAGCAGAACGCCTCTTGGGAAGCTCTGTGCACAGAAGCGTGTCCTGCAGAAGCCCCGTGTTCCCTGTTCCCTAGCTCCTTGCATTTCCAAAGGGTGCCCTGGCAGCTCTGGAAATGGAAGCAGTGCAGGGAGGAAGCACGAGATGGGAATTGTGCTGAGACCTTGGTGATTGCAGCTCTGGTGTTCCTATAGCAACAGGAGTGTCGTGCTGCTTCCTGGAGAAGCTGGTCCCATGGGGAGGGCAAGGCTGGGATGCAAACACGTGCCTGGCTGGGTGGGACTGTTCTCTGGCTGCTGGGGCACCAAAACCAGCCCGGGCTGCTTGTGGGGTTCCAAGGGACTGTGCTCATGGCCTGGCAGATGGTGATGGAGAATGGAGATGGAGCTCTGCTCACTGCACTTTTGTTTTGTTGAACGCAAGGCTTGTTTTAATGTGCTGCTGCTCTCAGCAGTGCATGGTGTATTTTTAGAATGCCAGACTGGGTGCTAATAGTGGGAATCTCAGGGAAGAGTTAATGTTTGGAAGGTTCTTGCTGGAAGGTGGTTGAAGAAATGTATGTATGCAAAGATTTCATGTGAAGAATTTCTCTTTTTAAATTTGGCAGCTTCTAGAAATTCCCAACAGGCTAAGCCTTCTGATCTCTAAATGCTTTTGGGGTTTAATTAATTCTGCAGGTGACTACAAGCAAATCAGGTGTACATATCTATTTGTCATTCAAAGAGCACTTGGAAACAGCAGCTGTTAGAGGTGTCGGCATCTTCTCCTGTGTTAAGGTGGTGTGGTTTCAATGCAGCCTGTACCCTGCTGGGTTCGTGTCTGTACCCAGGTCCTTGCTGGGCATCTCTGGCCTCATCCCCTCTGGGGAAGCTTTGTGCCATGGAGGTGAGCTGGGGGCAGCTGGGGACACTGAGCTCAGGGCATGTCTGCAGCCTTCCCTGCCCTGCAGCAAAGTCATCTGACCTTCAGCTCATCTTGGCTTGCTGAGACTGAAGAACAAGTGGTGTAAAAGAACTCTAAATTCAGCAATTCAAACAACTGCAATTGGAACAAAATCTTAGCAGGATTTTTCTGGAAGTTAGTGAGGTAAGATTGTCACTATTACTTTCTAAGATAGAACATAAGCCCACCTGTTAATTATTGTTAATTTCTAGGAAGAATGAGGGTGAGAAAGCATAAGGCAGAAGAAGTGAGAGAGGTATCTGAATGTCCAAAGGTTTGTGGCAATTAATACTTTCCTGATTAAAGATGGGGAATATTTTACTGAGTATGTTGTAAGTCTCTATTTCAGGGTAGAAATGTGTGCCCAGAAAAGGGACGGCTGTGGAGAGAACAGCTGTATGTATAGATGCAGGTCAGGTAAAAGTGTGCCCTTGTCATTGTTCAATACATTAATTGCTGGAAGTGCAGAGCTTATGAAGGATGTGCTCAAAGCAGACGTGGTTCCCCATCCCATTGTCTCAGGCACAGGCTCTTGGCCATGTGCAACTTAACTTTATAACCTGTGCTCTGCTTTTTGCATTATTTCACTTGATTAGTAAGAAAACATCCGTTGTGGGAGCCAAGTGGGCTGCAGGAGCAGCTCTATTCCCTGGCTCTGGAGCCCCTGCTTTCCCTGGCGCGCACAGAAGGCTCAGCTCTGTTCTCTGCAGTGTTTGTGTCTGTACACGAGCACAGGCACTGGAGAATTGCTTAATGAGCGGCCTGGTTAGCTTGGTTTCCTTAGCTCTGGGTGCTTTGGGTTATAAGACAGCCCTGGAACAAAACCTGCTTTTATGCTGAGAAATGTGGGTGACCTTTTTCTGGACAAATGTTCCCCAGGTTCTTTTGCTAGGGTATACTTCCAGACGTGGCCACATGCCCTCAGTGGCCTCTGGGAGGTTAGAAGCTTGGGGCAGGCAGGAGCACAGAGCTGTGGGGTTATCTGAGATGCAGGCTCCTTTCCTGCGTGGGATTGCAAGGAAACTTGTAAGAATTTTGTGCTATTTAGACACTGGAAAGGAGAGACCTCGGGAAAACAATCAGGCTCTGTTAAGGAATGCAGCTCAGCCGTGCTGTGGTTGCCAGGCGACTCCAGCTGCTCTGCACCTCTCAGGGCTGCAGGAGCACTCCAGCTGCTCTGCACCTCACAGGGCTGCAGGAGCACTCAGAACCAGTGCTGCTGCTGCAGCTGCCCTTGCCTCCTTCGTGCTGCATGTGGGGTTCTCCCTCTCTGGCATGAAGGGTTTGTCACAATCCCTGCAAGTGACATCCATGGTTTTCTTTAGGGGCTGGGAGTTCTTGTGCATTTTAAAATCAACAAGGCAGCTTGTTAATTCTGAGCTGGATCTGGTACTGTATATCATTCATGTTTTGATCAAGGAAGAAACAGTTTGTGCAGGAGATGAAAAGGGAGATGACTGCAGGGCTTCTGAATGCTGTTAAGAGGGTGCAGCAGAGCAGTTTTTGATGTAGATTTATATAAGATAAGGGCCCTACATATGAAAAACAAACTACTACTGCTTGGTCCTTAGTATTTCCTGCTTCGAGGCACATATAACAAATTGTGAATTGTATAAACGTAAGTGCAGTTGCATTTCACAAGCATTTATTGAGCTTTTAAGGACATTAGCAAGGGGAATTTACAACCATTTTTGACCACTTTTTCCTGCAATATTGCAACTGAATAGCAGATTAGATAACTGAGAAATGGAATTCATGTAACAGACGAGGCATTCTGGTTAGTCCTCTTTTATCTTGAGTGCAGGTGTATAGGCAGAAGTTGCTTGGGGCACAAAACTGAGATTTACTTCTTGATATGCTTCAGGTAAAAGACTGGAGGAATTTTACATGCTGATACCCCATCTGAGTTGAATTTGAACTTTGCAGAGCCTAGGAAGAGGATTCTGTGGAGTTGAGCAGGACCTGACTGGGACAGGCAGTGGTGTTTGCGGCATTCCCCAGTTTGTCATTTGCTTTCCTGTTGGTTGTATGGATGTGCAGAGGGACACTTTGGGTGCTGCGTCTCTCCACTGCTCTTTAAAGGAAGCAATTATGGCACAGTTTTCCTGTATCCATTGTTGTTGCAGGTGCTGAGGATGTTGTGATGGCATTTTCCAGATCAGAGACAGAAGACAGAAGACAGTAACTACAGGACACCTGAGCAACACACAACTGGAGAGGACAGTGAGATTCCTGAAGATAGAGGAGGATGGCTGAGCATTAATAGGTTCCTCTGCCCACCCTGATTGTTCCTTGCTATTCCTTCTCCTTTGTAATGTTGTTTCCCTTTGCCCAACCCTCAGAATGCATCTCACAGCCATCTCTTCCTGTCAGATTTTGCAACTCAGCCGGGCTGTGTTCGTTGAGGACAAACCTGCAGGTGTGGTTTTGGTTGGCTCAAAGGGACAGGCTGTGGTTGGATAAAGGAAGGCAATTTTTCAAACTTGACCAATGGAAACCTTTTATCTCACATTTTATTTTATATTTTAAACAAAATCTCTTGACATCCTACTTCTAAAGAAGCTTTTCATGCTGTGGTGCTTATTTAGGTCAAACTTGTGCATTTGAAGAGGTTTTGATTTGGCTGCATAGAACTGGAAGCAACTTGTGATTGGGTGACAATGCAAAAGCTTTCCCTTCAGTTGGCTTGCAGGTATTTTGCTGACTCCAACATTTTCATTGCAGAAAGCTGATGTTTTGGTGCATTGGTTATTTCTTTATACTTATTGACTTGGGGGGAAAAGACAAATGTGCTTTGCAGTATTTATTACATCTACACACATATAAATGCTTGCTTTTGGGGGGTTGTTTTGGTTTTTTGATTGGCTTTGAAGTCATGGTTTGATTTCCTTTTGGCTGCAGTGTTTCTGATGCAATCAGTTTTTCCATACTCATCTGCTCTCTGGCCTCGAGCTCTTTTGGGAGCATGTGTCAAAGCAGATTTGGCTCAGGAGGTCCACCTGGCCAGGCTGGGGGTGCCCAGCCCTGGTGGGCCCTGGGGGTTATGCCCTGGCACTCCTGGCTGCCCAGGGGCTTCTCTCTGCTTCCCACAGAGGAGCTACAGGTGTTCTGCAGGAACTGCAAGAATGAGATCCAAGGCTGTGACAGGAATTTGCCAAATTTCTATAGAGAGTATGTGAACTTGTTTAAAATGCTAGAGTTCCACTTTAACCCTTGGATTGCTGCACAAGACTAGCTCTCACATTAGGAACGTTAATGATCATTGACTTAAATCCAGCTTGCACTGGGCTTTAATAAACTGAAGTTTCTAGTCACTTGAAAAATTGTACATGGGTTCCCTCCTTGCAGCTGTTTGGTGGTAGGGAGATTCTCTGGGGCCCAGGATAGCAGCGTGTTCCTGGGGCCCTGCTCCAGGAGGCAGCAGTGCTGCACCAGGCTGTCCCGCACTGAGTGTACAGGTGACACTCTCAGGTTTACTCTCTGTACTGCAGGGCCTTAAAACACACCCAGACCTTTAGAGACTGAAAACCCTGCAGTGAAATTCCCGAGGTGCACTGATGTTCAGGAATCTGCACATAGTCTCCAGCACTGCTGCCTAAAACCAAGTACTTCATTTTCTCTCATGTGTGCAGGTGGTTTTTACAAAACTTCTGGATTTTGCTGTGGGTTGCACTGACTTCGAGATGTTTCAGGATCTATTAAAGCTGAACTCAATTTACTTGTTCCTGGTTGTTTTCCTATGGTTGTTAATTATTTACAGAAACAATTCTAGAATCTAACTGTGAGAACATGACCATTTTCATGGCCATAAATTCTGCTGACAGGATGCTGTTGTGGTCTCAGAATGGGGGAAAAGCTGGAGAGAAACCATGGACTGTCTGCAAAAGGAAGAACAGACTTGTGAGCACAAGGAAGAAATTATCTTGAGCAAATAAATACTGTGTAATGAGAGCAACTGTACATCTATTTATGAAAATGTTCCTTTTGATTCAGTTGCAGCTTTGTAAAGTTCTATGTGAAAGTAAATCTTTTACCCCTTTTTGTTGGGGCCAGATAAGAAATTTCTTTATTAAAATAAACCAGGAATGAGCCCAAAGGATTCTGTAGATTTTGACTTGGCTGGCTAAGAAGCACTTTAATGTGAATTTGGTGCAGGGGGGCAGCCCTTGTTAACTGAGGGGGTCTATGCTGTGTGACTCTGACTGGAGGAAGGGGCTGCTCTGTGCTGGCCTCCTGGTGTCAACATTCATCCTCCTGGCTGTCCGTGGCACTCCTCAGCAGCCAGAGCTTTTCAAGAGGAAAAGTGAACTGTTTATGTGGTTTAATCTTTTCACTAAAAATGTAACTGTTGGGGAGGGGGGAAATACAGTTTTTAATTGCTACTCCTGTTTCATATTGATTTATTACACTGCTCAGCTGCCAGATGAAAACCACTTGGCTTCACCTTTGAGAAAGACACAGGACATCAGCATGGTGGACTTATTTATTGTTTGTATAAATATCTCTAGCTGTGCTGCTGTGCTTTTGCCTTTTCAAGTAAACCATTAGTAATAAAACCAGGAAATCAGTTTTAGAGGCCAGAGTTGAGCACAGATCTAATGTTTGAACTATGTTTGTAACTAGAAAAGGTGTGTAGTCCAATTACCAACCATATACTGCTTAAGGCATTCAGAAAGGGAGGGTAAAAGCTTTAGAGGCATCTTCCAAGAAAAGCACATGCTCTTTGGGTGGTCTTTTGGGGAGAAATGTTCCTTTAGAGATTCAAAATGTGCTATTGTACTTTTGCTGCCAAGCTGCTCATCTGCCTCTCCCAACATACTGTGTTTTGCAGAGCTTGAGGAGAAGATTCAGAGCTGAATCCCACCCCTCCTCTCTCCTCAGGTGGGCAGCAGCTGCTGCAGTTGTTGGAAGCTCATTGTGTCTGAGCATGACCTATTGTAAATGAAAATGGGGTTCCACCATTCACACAGGCCTTGAGTTTTATTCTCCCAGGTCCTAAAATAAACCCTGGAGTAACAGAACATGTGAGCTGGAGGCACAGCAATACTTTGGAAGGAGATACTGCCCGACAGAAGCTTGGATCACTAATTAAATTTAAAGAGCTCTTGAGATTTTTTTCCTATTCCTATCTAAGGTAAGCAGTTACAAGAAGTTGTATCCTCCATGGCCCGTGGGAGAATTTCTAATGCTTGACCATTAAATCTGTTTCAGTTCCACAAAGTCTATTTTCTAATTCACCAGCAGCCTAGTTAGTTCCCTTAAAGGCTGAAGATTTAATGGCCCATGAAGTAGAAAGACCCATCACCTATAGCAGAGATTGTCTAAATGAGACATGGGGATCGGGTGGGATCAATTCCTGTGGCTGTGAGAACCCCTTACAAGAATAGAACAGTGCCATATCTGAAGTTAACAGTGTTCTGCGCTGCAAAAGGGAAAAATAAAGGCTACAAGTTAAAAGCTTTGAAATAAATGTATAAAATATGTTAGAAGTTATTTTATGAAATGCACTGAGTGCCCTGGCAGGGAGAGGAGTAGAGAGGAATATATTATTTGGATTCATTTAAGATGAGTCCTTCAGCTTTCTTTTTGGTCTCTTGCCTCCTCAAGAACTGTGGCAAAGCTGACAGCAAAAAAAGCTGCAGGGCACTGGGAGCAGCAGAAACCAAGAATGCAGGAAGAACAGTTTCTGGAAGTTTAAGGAATCTTGAGTTCCATTCAGTCTGCACAAAAGGAAGTCCTTAGTGAGTAGCATCTTTTCCTCACTGTTACCGTCAGAAACAAAGTGTTCCAAAGCTTGGAGGTGAATAAAGGGCGTTTAGGAAGCTACATTAAAGCTGCAGAACAGTTATTTTGTGTGCAGGAGTAGCAGAAGCAGTGAAGTGCTGTAGGGTTGCTGCCTTGCTGGGATATTTGCTGGAGGCAGTTGGTTTTTAAGCCACCTGAGGGATGTGGTAAATCCAGCCTGGGCATCAGCCCCTCCCCTGGGATGGACCCTACTCACAGTCAGAGGTGTGAACTGTGTGCAGGGCAGCAGCCACAGGAAGTAAGGCAAATTTTCCAATTTCTTTGAGGTAAAATGGGTTTTTTTTTTTCATCCTTAAAGATCCTGAAAGTAAGGCCTGGATTAATTATTTCAATAAATTTAGGTGATGTGAATGGCCTCACACAAAACAGCTTGAAAGGGTGTTAAAATGTCAAATTTCAGTAATCAGAAGCAGGCACAGCATCAATGAGTGATTGGTGGACAGACTTTACTTACAGCCTCAGGTGATCAGTGATTTGCATCCTGCAAAGTCTGTGCCCTGTGTATCTGAATTCTGGAGCAATCAGGAAATAGAGCACTGGGTTGCTGTGGAGGTTCTTCCAGATCTGCCTTAGACTCACTGTATTTACAGACAATTTGCACTGCAGTTTCCCTTAAACCTCCTTGTTACTGATGTTTTTCAGAGTTTTACAAATATTAAAGTGCTCTATAACAGGGAGGACCGTTGTTGTTACTTACCAAGGTAGGAGCTTGGATCTGTTCCCTGCCAGACTGAGGTAGGTTCCCATCCAAAGACAGAAATCATCTATTGCCTTCCAAGCTCTGCTTTCATTCTCTCTGCAGCTGATTTGCCCTAAGCAGGATTCCTGCTGTATGTTGTAAACAACCTGGCTGGATTCCTTTGTAGCCTGAAGAACTTCAGTTTGGGGATTTTTTTATTTTGGAAAAGAGAAAAAAAAATTGAAGCTTTGTAACCTGCCTTGCTCACAAGCTGCCTCATGTATCAACATGAAATGGTTCCATGCACAGAGATTTTTGCTGCCTTGACATTTTCCAGGTTGACTTTCCTTGGTACTAAATGGTGCTCTGTGACCAGAGGCATGTGAAACTCAGAAAATAAACTTTCAGCCCTTGTTTTACAATTGTAATAGTGACTCCAACTCAGATGTGGACTGATGCCTCTGTACTTTAGTTTTCACCTTCTACGGTTCCTGCTGCTCTCTTCTGATGCAGTTACAAGTGCAGCAGTCCCCACAGGGGCAGGAGAAGATCCTGCCCCATGAAATAGAGTGCGGGGAGTTCTTCCACCAAGGAGGGACACAGGAGCTCATATTGCTGCTGAGTGTGCACTGTAATCCATGTTCAGCTTTGCTTGTGACCTCCTAATCAGAGGGCACAGTGTAAATTGCCTTGAACGTGATTGGAATGGACAGCGGGAGCTGAGCATTTGCCTTCAGTCTTTTGTGCTGTGCCTCGAGCAGCCAGACACCTGCAGACACGTGCAGACACTGTGTGTCCCCTGCTCCTGTCTGCAGCCAGTGCTTGGGCTGTGCTGCTGCCATGGCTGCAGGGAGTGAGTGCTGCTGCCTGAGCACAGGGAGGCACAGCCCTGCCTCCTGCCAGCACAGCTCACAGCTGTCTGCTTGGTGGTGGACTTTTTAATGGCTTGATTCTGCTAAATCTCTGGGGGGTGTGGGGAGGGAAATAGGGGCAGGTCAGGAAGAGAGTTTCTGTAGGTGGAAGCACAGGAGGAGAATTCTGCCTCACTGTTGTGTTCTCATAAGCTTCTTTGAGTCTGCAGAAAGATGATAATTAAACTAGACAGAATCTTAAGCTTTTGCCTTGCCTTGCCAGCAGCACCAGACTTCAGTCTCCCTCTAAAAGGAGCTGTGCCTCGTGCTGGTTCTGTACATGCTTAGCTGCTCTCACACCATATGGGTGTACAGCAGTGCCTTTGTTTCAGTTTGACCTTGACCTCGAGGTCACAGGCTTCTGAAACTATATGGGGCATGTGGACTCACCCTGGCTGTTGTAGCTACATGATCATTTTTTACCTGATTTTTCCTTCTCTCTAAATGTAGCAAAGTGTGGATGTCAGAGGAGTGGGGCAGTGTGAGGAATTAAATTAAATCTTTTCACTTGCAGTGCCGTTGTCAAAAGGAGGAGGGAAGACTTTGATAACTGAGAAGTGTTTAAATAAACTACATCCCAGTAACAATGAGAAAACCCCTCTGAGGGTTTTGCAGAGACCAAAACTAGCAGAGCTCAGAGTGCACCTGCTCTAGTAAGTAGTAGACTAACCTGGTGCTACTGTGTGTGCAAAGACTGCCAGCTCATATCCTTCTGCAGAGAAGGTCCTGGGGATTTAGATAGAGAATTTGTCAGGAACAGCACCTTGACTGAAGTACGGGTGAGATGGATCACAGAGCATGAGGTCTTTGGCATAATCAGATCCTAGACCTGGTCATGCTTAAAGCTGAAAGCCAACACCTCAAATTCTGCCCAGACAGAAGGAACATTAAATTCAGCTGTGTCAGGCTGCTGCAGAGCAAAGGCTCAAAACTACTTTTGAAACACACGTACTATTAAATATCACTGAGGGATCATAACATTCTGTCTGCAGGATTGGATTGTGGCTGAGTTGAGCCTCAGTCACAATTAAATTGGTTCTGTAATTCTAAAATGACACTTACTGACATCTTTGCAGGAGAGACCACACTGCTTTTGTGATGTGTTTGAGTATGTTCTGTCACCTGGGTAGAAAGAAGACGTCGTGTGTGTTGTTTTTTTAGTCTCCTGTCTTTACAAGAGTTCATAGAGTTGGTTTCTGTCTGGACCTGAATAAGTCTTTGTGAATGTTGTTAGCACCATTCTTGCTCAGAGCTACTAGAAAGGGAGGGGGAGCAGTAAGAGAATAAAGAGAGAGATTAAAGGGGAAAACCCAGTAGGTTATAAATGCATTTTCCTCTGTGCTGGAGGTTAAATAATATTTTATGTGTGTGACAGATACTGTGATTAAGGAGCTGTTAAGCAGAATGAGAGCTGGGCAGCAAAGGGAGCAGAGATGCTTAAGGGAAAAGGGTACTGAGATGTTCTAGTGCTGAACTCTCTTGTGCATATCTACTGTGTGATATGTGACTTTATGTGCCTTTCAGTGAAGAAAAAAAATAGGATATTCTACAGACATTTAGGGTGTTTTTTCCCTTTCTTTCATCCCTGAAAGACGCTTTAGCATCTTTTCTGTCTGAGATGGTTACTAGTCACTGGTTACTAATGACATTACTTTAGAAAATGGTCAGAGGCTCTAACCTCTACTGCTACTTCAAGGTCTAGGATTAGGACTGTAGAATGGCATATGATAATCTTGTACATAAATCATGGCCTTACCAAATGGAAGAGGTTTATCGTGTTTACTCTGTTGCAGACAGACTCGCCTCTCTGTGTCTTGCTCAGTTTGAGGACTCCTCAGTCCCTGGAGAGCCTCTGGAGTTTCAGCTACCATCATATACCCCTCATTCCATTCAGTGAAACCTGAGCACTCAGACTCTGTTTTAGATCAGGTCAATAAATACTTGACCTGTGCTGGGTTGTATTTTAATGTTCCACCAGATGCCTGCCAGTCGCAGAGGCTCTTCCTCGCACTGCACGAAGCTGCCTGTGTAAGCTGGGCTTCAGACAGGATGATATGCCTGTCTCATCTCATAAGCTTTTTACTTCCACTCCATGGACAATGTCTCATTGAAGCAGCAGTAAACAGGGAGCAGTGTGTGCTGTTAGCATGCACTACAAAGCTCTCTACTTCAGTCATTTAGCACAACATGGGATTTATAGCCCCTCTGCTTCCTTTTGCAGAAGACAGTGTGTCATCCCTCTTATTCAGCTGATCCACTTCTGACAGACAGACAGCAGTGGATAGAGCAGAAGGAGGAAAAGTAAGAAATCTCAGTTTAGAGGCTCTGTCCAGACTGAAAATAAGAGAAAGCCTGGAAAGTTAAAAGGTCCAGGTGAAGTGGAAATTCATGGCTGTTGAATGTTTGTGTGAGTAGTGGGATGGTCCTGAGATCCTGTGGTGTCCAGCAGAAGTAGTATGAAAGAGATGGGCATATAACCTTTCCAAAAGGTTACTCACTGGAAATGTTTTATCCTCCCTTACTGAGCAGAGGAAACCATGGAGTTAACAATCTAATGGATACATTAAAGCAGCACACGTTGGGATAGAGTAATTATTCTTAATCCCTCTGATTAATTTGCATATATTTGGGAGGGCCCTGCTGAGTACCCGAGGCTTGTTCTGTCTGATAATGTGAGCCTTAACTCAGTGGATGTTTGTTTCCTGCTTTGTTAAGACAAAACAGCTCTTTGCTGGCTCTTTTTTTTTAGGGTTAATGTGTTCATAACACCTATTCAAACGCCTCAGAATAGAATTCTGCTGTTTTCCTGCTGGTGGTGGGTCAGTGATTGAGGCAGTGATAGCAACAACCCTCGGTATGTTCCCAGAACGGTGTTCACTGCTTCAACAACACCTTCCCACCCCGGGGCGATCACTGCCGGCGTTCAGCCATCGTCCTGTTGTGCAGAGCGGGGGAAAGCAGCGGCCAGCTTTGCCCAGGTGTGCCCGTGGGGAGGCTGCGAGCCCTGGAGCTCCCCATGGGAGGAATCGGGCCCTGCCCTGGCAGCTCCGGGCGGTGCTCGCAGCGCTGGTCGGGCTGGCCGCTGCCTGATCCCCGGTCCTGCTCCCCTCACGGCCGGGTTCGCGGTGCCCTTCTCCCGCTGCCCGGCTCCCGTCGGGCTGCCTGGTCATTAATTTGTCCCTGATCCCGGCTCCCCTCACGGCCGGGTTCGCGGTGCCCTTCTCCCGCTGCCCGGCTCTGGCGTGCACAGCAGCGATTACACGGCTGGCGAGCCAAACGTGATTAGCAAAGCTGCAATTAGAGAGGAGGCCAGGAGGGCAGTGGCTTAGTGCAGGAAGGGTCACCACTGGTATCTGTCAGAACAGAAATAAATATGGGAGATGACAAAGGATTTAGCTGCGCTCGTGTCTGAGGAGACTGTAACTTAAATAGCCAGGGCAGTGCCAGGAAGAAGCTGGGAGCATGGGAATTTTAGACCAAGCCGGGGGAGAAAGAGGAAAAAAAGAAAAGCAAAACTGGGATTTCCTCCTGACCAGATAGTTTCAAAAGGGACTTTTAAAAACTTTCTAAGAGGTAAGTTATGTAGGTAAAACACTGCCTCAGGGAAATCTGGGAAAATTATCCACGGTACAGATCCTGGAACATAATTCACAGATACCAAGCAATGTAATGGGGTTTTTGCAAAGAGGAACTTGTGTTTGGGATTGTGGCTGCAGCCTCGGGTTTCCTTCTTGGCAAGATGTGGTGAAATGTGTACCAGAGAGCAGGAAATGAGGAGTGCCCACTGCTGTCTGTGGGAAGGAGCAGGAACATTGACTGTCCACACACACAGCTGTTCTGCAGCCAGACCTGCAGGACACCTGTACACGGGGTTTGGAAGAAAGGCTGCTCAGGAACCTTCCACCAAGTTCTGTACTGTTGCAGAATGATGTAACATTTTGCTCCTTCTTTTCCTCCTTTCCAAAATAGCAGAGAAGGAAACTGCTGGAATATTTCTTTCCATTGTGGGGCTTTTTTAGCCACAGCATATGAGACTGACTGGAGGGTCGAGATCTGCTTTTAGAGAAAATTACAGAGAAACAGTAGGAACAATAATTTGTCCTGAAGGTAAAACCCCAAATCTTTGAGGTGTCTGTATGTACTTAATTTAGTGAAATCTACCCACCTTGATGTTTTACAGCACTAAGTGCTTGTTTTGTTTTGTTCCTTAATATTCCTTTGCAATATCTGCCAAGTGTTGATTTGCGGTTGACCTGTGCAGTTGTAAATCATCTTGGCTGACCCTTTGTCACTTTTGTTTTTGCTAAATGGCATTGAGTTTCATAGATGCCAGTGGGAGATCAGAGGTGTTGGTACCAGGGAGCCTCTGAACATGTGATGGCATTGGAAGAGCTGTGTGGCAGTGCCAGTACAGTCCTTATGGCCCTGCTGCTTCAGGCTGATTGTCATGCTGGATACACAGCTAGAGGATGGTAATTTGGTTCATTTTGGAATCTCTGAGATAGGCTGCAGCCCTACAGGAGAGCATCTGCTTTTCTTTTTGCTGAAGAACACTGCTGGAACTTCTCTGTACAAGCTCATTTGAAAACCCGTTGCTTGATTTTATTAACGTGATGATTTGGCTCCTTTTACCTACAGAAAATTACTTATCAGAATAAAATGCAAGAATATTGGCTACGAAAGGGGAAAATAAAGAGTGTAATTGTGTTAATTATCAGAATACCAGACATGTAATTAATATGCCACAGGAATAAAGAGCAAATGTACTAATAGCATATAATTGGACTTAAACTACACCCTTGGTAGAAGTCTCTGCAATGGAACTGTTGTGCTTGTGCTTCTTTTCAAATTAGCAATAAGGAATAAATTAACATCCATTTTCTTGCCCATACAAAGACAGAATCATATTGTAGGGCCGGGTAATGAATTCAGAGAATGCCTTTACATTCCCATATGGCTCTTGGGGAGGGGAATACTCATGCACATGGCTCTTCTCCCTTGCAGGGGGAAGGCAGAGAAAACCTCATTGTGTGACCAGATGTTTGCGGAACACCATGAGCCTAAAGAATACAAAACATCTGTAAGCTGAGAAATTTAAACACTGTCACCAGTACCTGGTGCATATATACGAGTTGGTTTATCCACCCACCCTTTTATCCCTGGTGTGTTCCTGGACGTGTTGTCAGACAAGGAAATAGGGTAGGGGCAAGACCCTGTCCCAGAGGGACATCTGTGATAGAGCTGGAAAGATCTCCCATAGTTCTTCACTCAGCAAATACTTACCTTAATAAAACCTACGTATTATTGAGGTCCTTAACAAGCATTGCTTTTCAGGTAAAGACTTGAAAGCCAGTCTGTTCAAGGTATTTTGAGGTATTTACAGTCTGTCTTGATTCGAGGTATTTCAAGCTATTGCAGCACTTGTTAATCCCCCCCCACTTTGTTCCCTTCTTTCCTAAATATGTAAATGGAAAGCCTAGAAATTCTGTCGTATTCAATTGTAATGCACCTGTCACCACAGTATCCAGACACCTGCCTTTTGCTTTACAGAAGTATTGAGAGTGTGCATTAATTAACGCTTGTAAATTCATGGAGATCCTGGGATGGAAGGTGCTAATGAGTTGTAAAATATTATAATGATGATGCAGAATATTCAGCCTCTCTTTGTAAGGAAGGACTTGCATCTTCCCTTCATTGCTTTCATGTTTCTGGATGCATATTTTGCTATAGAAGGTAAGTCTGAGCAGGAAGAAGACTTGAACAAGGTAAGAAGATTGCTAATGCTGCTGGTTTTCATGTGAGGGAGCTGGTTGGTTTCATGTACTCTTTGGTTATTGAATTTTCTTTTTGTCTCTCTGATGAACCCCTACTTCAATGGCTTGTTGAGAATTCTCTGAACATTCAGAAATGTCAGGGGAGAAGATTTTCTTCTTCAGATTGCCAAGGCCTTCATTTGCATCCCCTAAATCAATTCTCATACATGATCAAAGCAGTTCTGGAAATTTTCAAGTGTGGGGAAAACCAGTCCTGTAATTTTTTTTCCTCTAAAATATACAGTCAGGTTCCAAAGCATTAAAAAATAATAATAAAATCTTAATCTACTGAATCTAAAACCACTTGAATTGTATACCTGTGTTCAGAGTGTGTATACTGGGGACAGCAAGACTAGAAATGATCTAACAGGTCACCTATGTGTGTTTTGTCTTCCAGCTGGCAGGGGCATTGCCCTGGCATTGTGTTGTGGAGTTTTCTTTTGAATGACCCAAAAGATGCCACTACTGCCTGTTGCCTGCAAGAGTATTCTGGGGTTTCATAGACCTCGTTGTGCAGAATTAATCCTTTTTATTCACCCCGAATTATCTTTTTTTTAGTGTCATAATTGTATATTTTTCAGCCATGTCAGAACTAGAAAACACTAAAATTCAAATAGGGATTGTCCTATTGCCTTTTCCAGAGGGGATGGGAGCAGCCAGACTGGTGCTGGTGCAGCTTCTCAGAAGCTGTTCTCTTGTTGCTCTCATCTAATATTTTGCCTGAGTGTGCATGCAGCTCTCTCATGAGTTTAATTACTGCATAGTCTCTATGGCAATTGGTCCCTTCTCAGAAGTGGTTTCAGGGCAGCTGTGATAAACTGGTGGAGGAGATAAAGCTGCGTTTTAACTTCCCATTAAATCATCATCTGCAAATACACTACCATGCAGACATTCATTGCACTGAGTTGAAAAACAAGCCCACACTTGGTTCCGGTCTCTTTATTTAAAGATAACAATTTTCTCAATGCAGTTCTAGACTATTTGAAGTTTGGGCCCTTTCCCTACATGTCTCCCTTTAAACAAGAGTCCGAGTCTAATATCCAGAAGTAACAGTGCATATTCTGCATGTATTCAAAATCATTTGTGATCCTGAGCTCTAACAAGCAGATCCAGATCTGCTGTTGATGCACCCGAGCATGTCCTGCTGCTCCCTGTATTCACAGTGTGCTCTGCCTGCCTTTCAGGAGCAGGCAAATGCATTCGTTTTTCCCTATCACCCTATCTTTTCTGTTCTGGCTACTCAGCTCCACTCTGACAAGCGCAATAAATGTGTCCTCCTGGGTCCTTGCAAGCCAGGCATTAGTCACACTGTGCATTTCAAGGACATCAGGCCGATAGGCTTTCAGCTGAAACAGAAAACATGTTCTGCCAGGAGCCATTTGTTCCAGTTTTGTTGCTTACCAATAAAATAAAAATCAATGTTTTTTTGGAACCTGAGAAGCCAGTCAGAGAGTAGGAGGGAGATAAGTGGTAAAATGAAAGTGCTGAATGAGTTCCCTGAATTTCTCTGCAATAATGGCATGTGGCATTTGGAATAGAGTGAGGATCTCTGTCGGCATGGGAAATGCAGTTTCCTCTGGCAGACAGGAGGACCAGGACAGCTCTTGCCTAACAGCAAACAGGATCGGTGCACGGCAGATCCCACACTGGATGATGGAAATCAAACTGAGTTTTGTGAAACAAAATGAGAGCATGTTGTATTTGCTGCACTTCCAGAGTAAGTGCCAGTGGAACATCCGTGGTGACAGGGATCAGGATTTCATGCAGCTGCCTCACCTCATGTGCAGGGCCCATCCTGTCTGTCTTGGCCTCTCAACTGCCAGTTCAAACCTCTCAGTCATCCAAGGAAACAGAGCCATCGAATTGATCCTAAAATACAGGCTAAAGAATTGTTTGCTTTACTGAATCAGTGCCTTAGTCACAACTGACTCGGAGGAGTTTTGCTTAGAAAGTGAAATGCCATCTAGGCCTTCTTCCTTGGAAATTTCCCAGTTTCAGCATGACTGATTCAGCTGATTAATTCATCTGAGCTGGTAGTGTCATTGTGTAATAAATAAGGTTTACCTGGACATTTCTTCTCTTAAAAATGTCTCTTCTACTGATTCTACAGAATCAGAACAATTTAAATGAATCCTGATGGTAACACTGAAGTCCCCTTCTCACTGTGGTCCTTAGTGCTGTGTTTCTCTTGTTATAATGCATGTTACAACCCAAGTGGAATGCAGAGCTCTTTTAAAATGTGTTTTTGCCACACCTAATGATAATTTATTTTGAAAAAAATGTTTTAATAAAGAATATGCACGTGAATGCCAACTGGCCAGACATTCAGCCCTCTTCAGATACCTTTATATTGATGTTAAAACTCTGTCCATAGTTAAAACTCCTAATCAAAATCCAGTATTTGGATGAATACTGGGTATGTGTTACACCACGTATTCATCAATGGGCAATCATCTTTCAACTGATGAGATCTTGCCTAGCAAATCTTAACTAATGGCGTGGTTCTTACTCAGACAGTACGTTAGTAAGCCTAGTTTGAGAGTCACGCTGTGCTGGACAGTCCTAGTCTCCATACCAAAGAATAACACATCATGTAGCACCCTGTCAGCTGAAGCTGCGTTGGCAGAATGCAAAGACTCAGCTCTCTGGCAACAGATGGGCTCCAGGCTTCTTCTGACATGATCTGCCATCCAGCATATGTTAGCCAGGCTGAGAAATCAAGGGGGTTTAGACTGAAGCTTTAGCTTCATTTAAAAAAAGAAAGATGTCTTAGCTCTTGAAAGAGCAGCTGCCCTACAGTCAATGGAACAAATGTGGAGTAGGTTGGCCAAGGGAGAGCTCCAGAGCACAGGACAGTAATTGGGGATGTTCACTGTCTTGGGCCTCAGGGCATGGCTCTTGGGGTTCCTGCTCTGCTCTGCAGAGTGCACAGCAAGTCAAAGTGCTTGGCTTTGAGGGTGGAAGAGGAAGAACATTTTTCCTTTGGGTACCCAAATGCACTGGCTTGTACAGACCAGGTTCTGTCACCCCGTGAGACCTGCGTGGCTGCTCCAGGGCAGTGAACAGCCTGGTCTCTCACCTTTGCTTTCTCCCCCATCTTGAGTGTGGGTGACCAGGTAGTCATCCCTGGGCTTGCCTCAGGAGGAGGAGGAGGAGGCTTTTCCAGCACAGATCAATCTTGGTATTTAAATTGCACAGAAAATAAGGAAATATCTCTAGGATCCTGAACATTCTCGACTTTATTTTTATTTCACTGTGTGAGTGAAATGGCTAATAGGTACAAAGCATGAGTAGTCAGATCTAATTATAAAATAAGTTGGTTGCATTTCAATTGTCAGAACTCAGATCATGGTATTGATAATTTTTTTCCTTTGTTGAGACATTTTTCTAATTGAAATTTTTGGTTGTAGAGCAAAATAATTTTTCTATTATAGAACAAGTTCTGTGCACTTTGATGAAAATTCTTGATTTAGATAGTACTTGAAAATTTTTCCAAACAGAAGTAATGTTTTGCCTTGATAGAAGCCGCTACGCTAAAAGTGTTTGTTACTCTGCAGAGCAGATTCAGTGATGCACCAAGGTGTGTTTGTGTTTGGACACATTCCTGCAGGAATGTGCACTTCTAGAGCTGGGAAAACAGCAAGATGAGGGTGCTGGGTTAATGGTTGGAATTGATGATATTAAAAGTGTTTTCCAGCCTAAATGATACTGCGATTGTTTGTACCAGATGCTTGTAGCACCAGGTGTTGGCAGTTTGTTCCATCCCAGCTGCCCCCTGGATTTGTGCATCCCATTCCCAGTGTGTCTGTGCACCTGTCTGACTTGGGCATCGGCTTTGGGTTGGGTAAAACACAGCGGTTTTGTCTTTTTTTTCTGAAAAGATGTGTGAATGTTAGGGCAAAAGCATTCAAATAGCTTTATATAGGGTTAATTATCTCTTAAATAGATTCATACTGGGTTTAACTCTTTCTAACGACTTGGGGGCTTAATTAGCATTTATTAAATCAGCTGTGTGAAGCTTTGGAGGGGCAGCAATTTAAATCAGCTGTGTGAGGGTTTGGAGGGGCACCAATTTAAATCAGCTGTGTGAGGCTTTGGAGGGGCACCAATTTAAATCAGCTGTGTGAGCGTTTGGAGGGGCACCAATTTAAATCAGCTGTGTGAGGGTTTGGAGGGGCACCAATTTAAATCAGCTGTGTGAGCGTTTGGAGGGGCACCAATTTAAATCAGCTGTGTGAAGCGTTGGAGGGGCACCAGGTTCCCTCAGCGGTGTGAGGGAGGCTTCTCTGCTCCATGCCCGCAGCCTGGTTCAGCCCGCGGTAAGAAAGCAAACGAAACCCAAAGCGCCCGCAGAAGAGGCGGCGGAGTGGCTCCGGGCCCGGCGGGCAGGACGTGCCCGTGCGGGTGCGCCATGGCGGTGCCCGTGATGGAACGGGGGAGGCCGTGCCCGTGCGGGAGCGCCATGGCGGTGCCGCAGTGCCCTCAGCGCCGGGGGCGGAGCGCGCGGCAGGCCGCGGGCATCCGCAATGGGCTCTCCCGGCCGTCCCCGCCCCGCGCCGTTGGTT